>DF243377.1:0-40431 GCA_000507305.1 Breviolum minutum Mf 1.05b.01 | reverse complement strand
ACAACAACCACAACAACAACAACAACAACAACCACAACAACAGCATCCTACTACTACTGCAACTGCTACTGCTCCTGCTCCTGCTCCTGCTGCTACTACTAGTACCACTACTACCACTACTACTACCACTACCACTACCACTACCACTACCACTACCACTACCACTACCACTACCACTACCACTACCACTACCACTACCACTACCACTACCACTACCACTACCACTACCACTACCACTACCACTACCACTACCACTACCACTACCACTACCACTACTACTACTACTACTACTACTACTACTACTACTGCTACTAGGACCAGGACTAGGACTAGGACTAGGACTAGGTTGATAGATGATGCCGAAAAAGAAGACCGATGATTTGGAAACATGGTTTTAGATTAAATGATATGGTGGTACGGTTGACAAAAATTGAGGGAAAAGTTACGGGAGACTTCGAAAGCACAAGATTTTGCTTTAGAGATGACATCTTTTTTTTGGGGTTTGACATGTTGTTTGCTTGGTAGGAAATCAGGGAGGTGGTGTCGTCGATTTGGAGGAAAACGACGTCAAACGGCTCGGCTCGTTGAGGGTAAAGAGCATATTTGTATATCATATCGATTCGTATCAGATTATCATATCAATTCATATCAATGCATTCTTTTATTCTTAATCTTATAATTTAATTCTATCTCATTATGGTATGTTTGGGAATGTTTTTGGCACTTAAGAATGATGAATAAGAATGCCACAGTTCTGCGCTCATGACAGGTCTCACGCAAGAGGTCTAGTAGTTCTAGTAGTAGTACAATTCCATCGACCAAGAATCGACCCGACCCTGAACCGACCCGACGCGGCAACAAAAACAAACAGTTTCAACCAACAAAGCAACCAACTGTGACTTATCAACCAACAGTTTCAAGCCAGTTTCAACCCAAATGATCAAAGAAAAACAGTTTCAACCAGCTGCAACCATCATTTTTTGGCCAAGAGACTTATCACAAACCAACTGTGACTTGCAAAGACTGGTGGTGGCCAAACACCCACGGCCTGGGTCGTCTTGGAAATTTTCCCAAGAAAACGTATCCCAGATGCGAAATGATGTATGGGCCGCCCTTTACCTACATTTTGGGAGGTTTTGGGGGGTAAATGATGGTAAATGTAGGTAAATATAACAGCTGCATTGAGCATATGTGTATAAGAAGTCATATAAGTCATGAAAAAAAACCCAACATTCTACATAGGCTTGTGAATCAACTGTAAAGATCATTCAAGTCAAAGAATTGAAAAAAAAAGTGTCCCAAAGTTGATCTTCATGACAACCACCGAGTCATTCACCAATTTCAACAAATTTCTGTTGGGCCTGCCACTTTGGGCCAACTTCCCCAGTGTATGCATGATGATTCCTCGATTTAAATACTTCCAATATATGACCCTCCAGAAAAAACGCAGCAACTGTTGACCCTCTCGCGTTGGTCAAGTCACTTTCGTGGTGGTTTCTTCCAAACGAGCGAAGTGGCGCTCAACATCATCATCATCATCACTATCCGAGTCCTGCAAGAAGCCACAGGTGCTGCAAAAACGTTGTGCCGGCATTGAGGAATGGTCACCCCCGGCAACCTAAGTACCATTTAGATATATAATTAATTTGGTGGAGCACCGTTCCCTACGAAAACATTCGCAGAAGTTTTTTGACGCCGGAGCCAATTTAAATTTAAACTGCTCCGTAAAGCTGAAATTTGGAGGTTGGTTGGTTTTACTCTAACCTTTCATCACTAAGTATTTTTGACGATTTCATTTGTTTCACCACCCTCAAAATCAACCGTTTAAAAGGGATTCACCCAGTCCTAAACCACCAGATTTGATGTTTTCGGTCGCATGTTCCGGCTGCTCAGAATGAACCGTACCATCCCATCCAAAATCGACAGTTGTCTTTCCATTCGCTGAACGGAGTCTTTCGCTTCACAGCCTACTGGCCTAAGCAAAAAGGATCGAAGAAGCTCCCCTAAGAAATTTGACTACAATGACTACAATGACGATGATCCATGATGACGCTAATAATGATAATAATGACTCTAATAATGATGAAAAATACTAATGGATGTGATAATTATAATAATGCTAAAGAGGAGGAAGAGTTTGTTGATTTAAAACCCATGTCTCCACCATGTCTCCTGTGTATCAAAGGCAGCACGACGGACAAGGAGTTCATCTTCACGGCCATCCTCCTGGGATTTGGGGGGGGAGGGTTAATGTGGTTTTTGTATCTAATCCCATACCATCAATATATGGTATATTTGCCTACATGTGGTTGATTTTTATGGGAAATGTAGATAAATATACCATACATGGATGCTATGGGAATTTGAAACAGAAATTGGCAATCTCTTTGGTTCAAAGAGATGCTAACAAAATGATACATGATGAGATTTCATGAGATTTGCGTATACCATTTCCAAAAATGTGTAGTGCCACACCCTTCATTTCAGAGTTTTCGATGCATTCTTGTGTGTGGGAACGTATTTTCAATAGTTGATTTCTACTTACTGTTGATAGACACTTCATCCGGCACGGTTTTGGAAGTCAGTGAAAAACATGTCGTTCTTGGGATCTTTCTTCATTACCTCAACTGCTTGGCCCGATTTGGCGTTTCCCATCAACGGTAGGGTACATCATTTCACAGCAAGCGGCAAAACCTGGCAGCAAATCATATGTTGGCTGATAGGCTGATTGGTTCACTGGTACCATATTTGACCAAAAACAATACGTACTTTACATGCTACCTACATGTACCCTCTGGTAAACTAAGATAGCTGCATGGAATATCCACATTCTTGAAAGGAAGTACATCTTCAAGGGGTCCATGTTCCAATGCTATGTTAGTTTACCGAAGTGTACTGCCAATTCAGTGATCATATAATACCAAGAAAACATTCCACATGTTGCTTGGAATTAGATGGAATAGAAACCCGTCCTGGTGGCCCCATGTGAAAACCATGACAAAACAGAAAAACATGGGTCATTATATTACCAACCCAAACAAGGCACTATTTAGGAGACATCCCTCGAATTTACCGTATATTTTCAGTTTGATTCCCCCCAGATTGGGTCCCATTTAATGATCCCTGGAAAACACATCTCACCAAAATTCCGAGTTGCAAAGCGGCACCGTCTAAACCAGTTCAACTTTCATCCCTGTCCTGGCTGGCACAGGCACTTCGCACACGACGCCAAATTCCGGAGGCACTTGATGGGCCAGAGCTACAACCCACCTGTAGCCACGAACCAATGGCCGAGATGGAAGACGAACCAATTAGAAGAACCGATTGAAACGAAACAGTTTCTGCCAGGACAACACCCCCCAAGGAAAACCAGGATTTCAAGTAACAAGCCGCATAGCCTACTGCTAGTCAGAAATAAAATCTGACAGCTTGGTTGGTTGCAATGAAAATTGACAAAAACGGTATAGCAAGTAACTAACTATCAAGTAGAATTGGATTACTTGTGTTTCAACTGATGCTACTTTAGTTTGCTTCAAGCCCCAAGGCTTTCATTAACTGTGCGCGACTCACAGGGTAATGAGGGTTCAAAGTTCATGAAGCTGTTTAGCTTAACTAAGAAGAGGGATTCAACAAAAATTATTCATCAACCTATTTTTGCCAGCACTATTGTAGGGTACAAGTAATGTCAGGTGAAAAACAACTCAGTTCGTTCAGCAATTTCGATTCTTTAAAAATCGCCTCAGTCAATACAAGAGGTCAGGGTGAATCAGGACCTGAAACCCAAGCTACTAAAACACAACTTGTCGAAAGAAGGATTGTTTCAGAAAGAGCATCAGGATAATGATTTTCAACTGATCTTTCTGAAACAATGCAGGCTGCTTGATGAACAGGGAGAAAGTATTCCTGTTGATGAATGGTGTGAATGTTCAGAATCCGGCTTTGCATTTCCGCAAGTTGGATATTCCCAAATCCAGGAACGAGACATTGGTGGAATCTGTGTGCGATGAGGTTTGACCTGTCTGAAAATGGTCTGGTTCTACTTCGGATCAGCATGCTTTATTCGTATGTCCCATATCTTAGATTGTATGTATTAATTATTGTGTAACACAATATTTTTCAATGCTGAATAGACATCGATAAATTTGTCTAATAATGTACACCACAACAAATATATACACCAACAACAAACACAAACCATTCAAATACGTCGTCGTCATCATCATCATCATCCACCTCACCTGAACTACGCACAATAAACAAACAAACACATCCTGAAATGGCCATCCCCGCAATTGCCTCCAAACATCCCACGAAAGAGCTCCGTTGTTCACGCCTGTGCGAGCTGCGATCTGTAAAGGCGAGCAATATATATATATACATGGATGTTGAGGGTGAGTCGTATTGATATAAACTGATGAACCTTTTGGTTTCTAACACTTCCAGGTGGTCTGCAACTATAAATGACAACAGTCAAAGTGAACATGGATGATACTCAACGACGTGTTGCTTGTTGATAGTGATGTTGATAAATACCAAAGCAGACAGCGGATTTCACCAGCAACGCACTCTTTTTCCAGCCCTAGATGCTTCCACCACGTGGAATCAAAAGTGCACGCTGGCAACTTAAGCGAGCTCAACGCGCGTGAGCTATGCACCGAAACTGGCATGAACCCGTGATATAGTACAAATCCCAAAACTCACAGTGAAGAAAAGCCTGGTCGACCAGCCCACTTAGTCAGTGTGCTACCAGCTGTCCCCTTTCACCCTTTCACTGTTTCAAATTTGCTGCTTGAGCGCTGCAACACAAAATGCCTTCACCACTGTCTTGGCAGGCTGTGGCTTTACCTTCACTTCCTTAAATCGAGGCATGGCCGTCCACGGTTGGTTGATGGGTGCTGCATATATGGAAGAAATCCCTTAAACAACCACCGGTTGGATGTAGAAAACCCCTGTAAAGATTGGGATAAAAGTAGGATTCCCTCAACTGGTGAGTTTACCGGATTTCTGAAGCATCAATATCATGGTGAAAACATGTAAATTCCTATGGAAACAACTGAGTTCTGGACCTTGCCAAACATCATCCTGGTGCCACCTTTGGTTGCCTGTCAGGTGCAAAATGGGAGTCTTAGGCGAAGACCGTCCCCCTAGCATCATGTATCCTACAACACATACATCAGACATCATGCATAGTATCATGCATCATGCATAATCATCTTGCATCATCAACATCCATATGAGACTGCATCATCCTCATTGTCATCATTTTCATCATCGTCATCATCATCATCATCATCATCATCATCATCATCATCATCATCATCATCATCATCAAGTTTGTTGTGTTGCTTAGTGCAAATGCATACCCCCTCGGTTTTAGCAGGCCAAACATCAAGACAGCCTGTCCGGAGTTATACCGTTTGCGCATCACATTGGCAAATTTGCTCCTAATATCACTGTAGATGTTGTGTCCCTTTACACGCCAAAAAACGGACACTTGCTACCAAGTATACAAGTTTACTAAACCTACCCCGAACCCCATCCTTTTTCCAAATTTTCCATCAAACCGAAAAAAACGAAAGAAATCGCAGCGTCGCCTTCTTCTTGCGAGTCTTAATCATACAAAGGCCCGGAAGGGTAAACTTCCCAGCTTTCTTCACTTCGCGAGTGCCGATCTCAGCCAAGGAATCCAAGACCTTGGTGATCTCGCCTTTCTTCAAGCCAGATCCTTCCGCCAATTCCGTTGCCAGGCCACCTTTGCTCATCACTTTCGCAGTTTTCATCGCCTTCATGGCAGCCTTAGCTTTCATGGTTTTTGGAGCCATGGCTGAGGGGAAATTCGAAGTTGTTGTAGGATGTAGACTCGTAGACTCACCACTGGAACCCGAACCCAGCAGCTTGAGAGGAAAACAGCCACAAACAATTTAACTATTTGCTGGTAAAAAGATGTCATCATGCACTTAAAGCTGTGTCCATCAACATTCCTTCAAATCGGTCTAGTTCATTCAATATCCAGATCCATGTACTTCTTGTAGTATCTCATGTGAGTGTTTTTAACTAATCAAAATATTTGTAAAATCGTGCCATCTCTCAAGAAACAACCTTCCAATTATACAGAAGAAATTTCCTTCGGCAACCCTTCACAAGCCATCAACGGGGGTTTGCCTGGCACATCGAGCTAAACCCCACAGGCCAGCATGGTAAGGTAGCGAGGCCTTTCCCAAATCCTCCTGCCGGTGGGTTTCACGGTGTTTTGGGGCTGGGAGAGGATCGGAAAGGTAGAAATGCAGATTGACCTTTCAAAAACAAAATGAAGGAAAAAATAGAGCAGCTACACCACAAGAGAAAAAATGGTGCATTCCATAGTGATGTTTATATGTACATGAATAATCATGAATATGTATTATATATATATATATACATTTACATATATACAATTAAATATATATACAGTACTGTATATATGTTGAGTCTTCCAATTAAAATGGCCTGTGGGTCTACATCTACTTTCCATCTAGGGTAGCCAAGCTTCAACGGGTGATGTTTTCCGTTTGTCGGCTCCAGTTGAGCTGCTTGGGTTCCTTCAACTACAAACCTCGGGGTCGTGAGTTCAGGGGGGCGGAGATATTCACATGTAAAATCTGTGAGGATTTTACATGTATATATATATATAGGTAGAAACAACATACATTGAAGGGTATCCAGTTGTCAAAGTTAATTTGAACAACTTTGTGAATCAAGAGTACATTCTAGCCAGTGTGAATGAATCAGGAATCACCACATGTTTGTAGTCAAAATACTGTAGATCATCCTAATCTTGATACATCAATATTCCATTTGATTCTATTGAAAAAAATCAGAAGTATTTCAAGTAGGCATCCTTTCCATCAAAAATCTTCATAAAATGCTTTCACCTTCAGACTTAACATGATATATATAATTGCCAGCAAACCTCTGGATACTCGAAGTTCCAAAACTATCTTCCAAATCAAGAAGGTGAACTTCCATGAGGATTTCCTTATTTGAGAATCAAACAGCGTACTTGAAGAAGGTTAGGATGTACACATCCCCGGTCCGCCTACTGGTATTTTCCGTGTTTCCTGAGGCTTCCCGGCCAAATCTCAGTCTTGGAATCTTTGGCCTGCAAGGAAGCATTTTCATCCAGGAAATCCGAATTCCAAGATTGTTGGAAGCCAACAAAAGCTTGCAAACCATGGAATTTACCATTGAAAAAGCGATGAAGATCCGGAAGGATTCATCTGCATTGCCTTCGTTTCATGGAATATAGCCACGGGCCTTCAGGACAAGTAATGCTGCAGCCAAGACCTACGAAATCAATTGTAATCCATGCAGCGAGATCGAATGATTGAAGATGTTCGAC
Source organism: Breviolum minutum Mf 1.05b.01 (assembly GCA_000507305.1). Classification (NCBI taxonomy): domain Eukaryota; class Dinophyceae; order Suessiales; family Symbiodiniaceae; genus Breviolum; species Breviolum minutum. Next base: position 33,053 of record DF243377.1, on the reverse strand, counting down.
TCGAGATCCTCATTTTTGATCCTCATCAAGACAGACCCTCAAAAACGCCACAAAAATATCCTATGATATTATTCCGGTTGTCCCGCCCTCCCAATAACAGTGGCAAATCAAGCACTCGACAGGGGGACAACCCAAGATATTATTTCATATGATAAAACCCTCCTATCAACCTAGCACATCACCCAACATATCTCTACTCAACATCTCTTTGGCAACAGGTGACCCTTCAGTCAGTAGGTGGCCAAGCATCAATGGCGCGAGAGGATCCCGTGCCCGAAGCGATGACAAAGATTTTGTCAAAGCTTTCCAAAAATGTGTCCAGCTCCTGGCTGAAATTGCTTGAACATGGGGATGAAATTGATTTTGATATTTGGATAATCCTCCAGCAAAAGGTGTAAGTGGAAAGTGAAGCTTGATAAAAATTGGATTTCTTGGAAATAATACATATATATATATAACATAATATATATATATATTTTCATATGTATACACATTCTGAATGATTACGACTTTCCTGATGCGCATTGGAATCTTGGCTGAACAAGCACCTCGATTTAGCCAATTTTCATAGACCTAAAAAGTCATTGGACCCTCCCAGTTTTTTTATTTATGCTGATATTAGTTTCTGCCTCGTTTTCAATAGGGAAGCCATGAATATTTGTCTAATGCTAATAGGATCTGATTCGGATCCATCGAGCATTATACAAAAAGGTCAGGACACTAACGAGAATTCGCACAAAATTCACAGTGTCAACAATGGTGGCTGGAGTAATCCTATTCTTGAAGATATCATCTCAGTCAAGTCTTTCAGGTCTTTCTGAGGGATATACTATCTTTGGTGTTGCCAAACACCCATCCAAATATGACAACTTGAAGTTTGGTATTAACATCGACTTAAGATCATTTCGTAGGAATTCAATCGTCTCACAACCTGCCCCCAAAAAAACATACTTTGGTGTCAGAAGTTTGAGTTCGGCTACTAGGTGGTGGTTTCAACCCATTTGAAAAGCATTGGTCAAATTGGATCATTTCCCCAGGCACGGCTGAAACTAAAAAATATTTGAAACCACCACCTAGGCCAGTTTTGAAATAGCAACCTAGTCTACTTACATGGCGGCCCACATGAGGTGAATGAGACGGAACCAATTTCTTCTCATCTCCTCGTCTGGCAAAGCGTCTTTGCCTCAGACTCTTTGGCACTTTTTCCCAAACCCATCGATGACAGCCACCTTTTTTTTATAAATCATTAAGGCCCCAAACAAGTAACATGGAACCTGAAAATATGCTCTTGGAAAAAGGAGGAACATCTACAAACCACCAATTTTTGTGGTTCATCTTAGTTTCCGGGGGTGTAAGCCCAACTGAATGGGACAAAGATCTGAAATGAGAATAATTGTCAGAAACTTATCCAAATGCCGAACTGAATTTATTGATTTTGAGCATTTTTGTATGTGGCTCAAAATTTACAATGGGAAAGCTGTAGCAAAATCTATCAGATCCTTTTATACACCTTGATACGGACTCCTTCTTCGCAAAAACTCGAACATCCACTACTAGCTAACTAGCTCCTTTAATCAAATGCCAGTGAAACGATCTTGGAAGATTTCCAACCCTCCATTTTTCAAGGGCCAAACTGTTGGTTTTGGCGATCTAGAAAGCCGATGCGGCTAGGTGCCCCGGGCACGTTGTAAGAGGTTGACCATCCTTCGACCTGACGAATTCGAGAAAATTGGATGACCAAACTCGGAAAGTGAGTCAGTTTTCCCATGGCAGAAAGAAAATCATTCTAAGATATTGGCTTTGTCACTGTTTGCTATGCAGCTTGATATCAAAAGCAAAAGCTTGAAAACACAAGCAAATCATGTGCTACATAGTTGCACCGTCTCGGGCGGGAGGTTTTGTTAGATTTGCAAGCTTCAATCCAAGTACAATATCTTAAACTGCCCAGTCGAACTCACTAAGTCTTTTACCTTTGAGACATTCTGATTCACCGTATTTATATTCATGCGTTGTGTGACAAATACACGGTTGTCCACTACACATATATACGTACCTATGTGTCAAATATTCTACTCATCTTTGAATACTGCAGACTTTTCCCGTCTTCAAAGGCTCAGGTGCTTTTTTAATCAATTCTTTTCGTGTCGCCATGTAGTAAGCGATGGAAACGCCATGTTCCAAATGCCATAAATCCTTCACAGGAGGCACTCGTGTCACAGAAAACTCCGGAAACTCATAGCTGCAACCAACCGCAGAAAGGACCTGTTTTCGGTGCAACAAGGGTGGAATACAGTCGTTCCGTTACGCTCCCTGAAACAGCCCAAATGCGCTGCTAAGCTGCTTCGAAAAGCTATGTTAGTTTCAGGGACCCAATGTATATATATATATATATGAATATATATCTCTGTCATCATATATTCTGTGGAAATGAAATCATGTTTATCCAAATAAATAAATAAATAAATAAACATATATAAGTTATACTATACATAATTGGTGTCTTTACCAAAAAACGTAAGTTGATGCAAGTTGTTTTTGTTGCGGGCAAATCTCTGGTACAATTCACACTCCACAAGTCACAAATCCAAACATAATAATGGAAACATGGAAACATAACAACATGTTGTTTAGTTCCAAGCTACTTGTACATTCTACTAGTAACTAGTATAAACGCTTCTTCACAATTGAACTTGCAATTACAACACTGGACAGTATACATCAACACCCTCCGATGTTCAAAACATAGATTTTCCGGCTGCAACCCTATAGCCTGATTGATCAGGGATCAATCGTCGGAAAAGATGCATGCCATACTCAGGGTGTATCAACGCACACAAACTAAAACAAACAAGGCCTCAGAGTAGATATGGAGGCTAATCTGTTCCATCTATGAATATCCATGGTCTAGGATAATACCGGGTATGTCTGGGCAATTTATCCATACTTTCCAAACGTGAGTGCTGAGGTCATGTCTGGGCAGACCATCGTCTACCACCCCCGGGTATTTTGCGCGAAGGGACAAAAGGACAACATCGGTCCTAATCCTAATCAAGTCCCCAAACATCCCATCGTGACAGGGTGATTTTCATCCTTAGAATAGAAGGTTAGGATGTCATTAAAAGTATTTCAGTATTTCAATAAATTTTACAATTGTAGTAGAATAAAAGCTTGATATTTTGCATTATGTTTCATTCTATTGTAAATTTCATTCCACTAAAAAATATCCAACCATCATTTTCCAAGGCACTCGCAGCAGTTCGGGTGGAGGTCGACTGTCACCACGAAGACCACCCCAACTTCCAAAGAGCTCAAGATCTCGGTTGGCGTGGTGGCTGGTCACAGAAGTACAGGGTGTTTTCCGATGGGTGTGTGTTTTTGTCGGCGCTTGTCATCTTTTATTTTCTGAATATCGCAAACAGTGCGTGAACTTCACAAATAATATGAATTATTCACATGATAAGCTTTCTTCATTTTGACCGGCTGGGTTCATTATGTGATATAGGGTGATTCTTATTAATATCAATTATGTCCATTCGAACCATTATAGGGTCAAGAACCTTGATTTAGAAATATAAGTGGACCGGCTGGGTTGTCATCTTATCTGATGACACGTGATGACTTTTCATGGTGGATTTATACATTTCCTGATTTCAAGGTGTGAGGACCATGAATTGCAGATGGTGGTGTCCAGAGTTCCACAAACAATGCACTTGGTATAATGCTAACCATTGTTGGTGTTGTTGTTGTTGTTGTTTCTGCCAAACTCTTCAAATTTGACCTGCAAATGTTGGAATGCCAAACCGTGAATATATATATGTACGTATATATATATATATACACACGTATATATCATTAGCAGGGTCACATGTCCTTTTGCATCCATGCATGATATCTTGCCCACATTTGGGTCATCTACACAGGGTACTGTGGTCTTCCACCAAGAAACGTATCAAGTGACACCACGGTCTTGCAAGACCAAAGATCGCACGGGAACGCAAATTTGCTCTTTGGTTTCCAAAGCGACCTTGGCATCTCAAACCGAAACGAGGATTGGGATTCACCGGTCACCTTCCCATCAGATTGTTTTCTTGTGGAAGATCAATTTGGAGCCTGTCCAGTTGAACAGAGAACGCACAAAGGATGCAGAGTTCACTGCAAGTCATGGGCTGAAATGTCTGATGTCCAATTGGGAAAGCACCTGCGAGGTTGCGCGTTCTCAAAAGGATAGGATTGCCTTTGAACCACCATGTTTTCGGGTGCTACGTGTTGCCAAGTTTGTTTTAGGGGTATCAATAGCTTGGTTTATTTCATGCACAACTTCGCACAGCAATTTCCAGCGCAGATTTCCCGCTTAGCACCAGACGGTCACCCCAAACTGGAAAACCCAGAATGTGCAAATGCCTGGATGGCGTCTCAAGAAGCAAGTAAAAATGTGCACAGCATGTGGATACGTATCTAACTTGTTTGCGGACCCTAACCCTACATGATAATCTATAATCCGTAAAATCCCTACCAAATTCAAATCTAGTATCCAGTGGATTATTTTTTGGGAGTCCTTGATTTTTTCATGTAACTTCGGCGAAAAACAGAGCTAATCAATCACAACTCAACATGCGAAAATTGAAAAGAAGAAACCGGAATGGAACCTATCCATCACCCTAGCAAAATCACTCCAAACTTATTCACAAAAACCAAGTTCAAAGAAACCTGTTGCAGACCTTCGTCCCCCTCCCCCTTCAATTTCCAACCTGCAAACTTGTGACTTCACTTCGGTGCCCTTCACAGTGGCTTTCAGAAGAGAACCTGAGTCAACATGGGGGAAAATGTAGGAAACGACATCTGAGTGCATTTTCTACTTGTATATTGTATGTTTGAAAATATATGTGGATGTTGTGAATCTATGCAAAGTGCGGCTGCACAAGACAGAATTAAGTAGCAATATGTGTACATATTGAGCTAGCATTTTATGGGAAATTACATTTAAATACACACGTACGATTTCATATAGATCCATGTCTTCGCAAGTATCCATGTATCCATACTGATAATGTAACGTATCCATGTCATCCATATACATATATATATAACATACAATGTAAATCTTCAAATATAGGCAACATTGCCATTTCTTCAACTCTATGATCCAAGAAACAGTCTTCACTTTGCCAAAGAATTTCCAGCTGTGTCTCTGCCTCTTCTTTTGGTTTCCCTCTTTGTGGTCTTAAAGCAGCATTCACTGATGAGACCTCGACAGGGTCAACATCCAAGGCAAGTCGAAAATCGTCACAATATATAATCACCATCCTGTTCTTAAAAAAATTGAAACGTATGAACAAAGAAAATAATGTACCAGTTGAGATAGAGATTCTATATGATTTAATGATGAGGTTGCATGTTTATTCTTTGAAATTGTTGAAGTATGTTGAAGTGATAATCACATACAACAACTATTTTCCTGGTCTTAAAAGCTATTGGGGCAACACACCAACATTGCCGATCATTACCCCGGATATAGGAAGTGATCAATAGCCATGATCTCTATCTCCCCTATTGGTATATACAGCCGTCTTGGCCACCTTCTATGGACCTTTTCCAGTGCTTCTCAATCAACAAAGATTACCGTCCTAGAATCAGCAGCGCTGAGTGGTTCCAAATCCTACTTGAAGATTCACTTGAAGATTCACTAGTAACCCTTATATGTCATTGTAGGATTATTTTTATTATACTCCTACTGTTGATGGAAGAAATCCTGCACCACTTGGAATGTGCAAAACCCTGTAAATAATGGGGTACACTACCAACCTCAACTGGTTAGCTGGATTTCCTCCATTAACAGTACCTATATTAGATACTGCCTGAACTTGGGTGAATGATTTTCATATCTAAGAAGCCTAAATGTTGGCTGAAATTGGAAAGATTCCTGTACACAAATGAGCCACTATACTGGTTGGTTAATAGGGATCCTTATAATGGGTTATTATAATCCCTATATAACTGGGTAGTATAATCCCTACATCATCTAATCAACCAGGGTTTTTTTGTTCATTGCTCAAATCGCAAATGGTGTGTGGCAATGAAGTTGCGGTACAATTTTTCTCAAATCCTACGTCTGTGTGAAAATAATTCATATTTCACCAATCTGAATTGAAGATTGTTGGAGGTCATGTTTGGGCATATTGTACGGCGACGGTATACAAATTTTACCAAGATACACAATATACATGTATCAAGCATTTCATGGTCGTTGATGCGTATCATGTTCTCAGCTTAATGCCAGCAAGGGATTCTTGAGTATGCAGCTGGTTGGTCGTCAAGTCCGAATGACCGGACCCACCAGCATCACTACGAAGGCTTTTGTCATCTACAGTACAGAAAGATCAAAAAACATACATTCCGACATTCCTGTGTTTCCTTATATATGTAACGAAACACAGGCCTAGATACACCATCAATACCATCACCATGGTCCACCTGGGATGCTGCTGCAAATCCAAGGCACGTTTTGCGGAGCACCGGCCACTAAGACAGCATATTCCATGATGCATTCACTTACATCTAAAGCAGCTTCCATTGCATAAACCGCCAGACCACTGACTTCAATTTCTGGTGCCATCAACAAGTGATCCTTGAGATGGTCCAAACATGGAGAACGATTCAAGGCTGGGCTAAGGACGCTAAGTTTAGCTTAGCTGTTCATGCATTTCTGAAAAGCATAGACTTTCTCGCAATCTTCCAAGAAACTGAACCCAGGGGGAGAGTCTGGGTGATTTTTGTTGATGGGTTAAAAGACAATCAATGATTCCTTCTAATGGCCGAGTGGCTGCATTCACTTTCACAGCAGTTCCCCGTTCATGACGATGCCGATTGTCTTCCCAAGCCAGTTTGCCCGCAGGCTTTTGAATGACCAAAATCTCCGCGTCTTGAAACCTCTGCTCGGCTCAAAAAAGGTGCTCTCGAAACAACGGAGTGAAACTGCTTGATTTAATCTTATTGAGATACACAACGTTGTCTACTATAAAACAACCTTAATAGTTATCCGGAGGGCATGATATATCATGATTCATGATAATCATGATTATGATTGTTTGGTCTGCCCTTACAATTCCTTTCTGACCATCAAATTGCTGGTGGCTTTGGTTCAACTAAGGTCCAAGCACTGCTGGGTTCTCCTCACTGGATGCACCTGGTTCGATGGCCAGGATTTGCTGTGCGAAGATGACGGCTTCGCCTTTGTATTCAAAACCAGGATATCCCAGGCAATACAACGTGTCACCCACATGCAGTTCATTGGCCACCACGTGAAAAGCGGCTCCAAGTCGTTGTTCTTTACACATCACTTTGGCATTGCCACACTCGGCAAAAAGCACGTGGCCCATGCGAACGCGGCCAATCACGCGAGATTGGAAAGGCACCAGTGTGTCAAGACGAACATCTTTTCCTTGGAACACATGTTAAAAAGGATCCTCAAGACAGTGGGGGATACATGCAGAGAGAAGTAGTGGATTTAAGTTCACCACAAATCATCTCACGCACACACACTTAGTTTCAAGTTTCAAATCCTATAGACATCAATCAACACCACCAAAACAAGTCAAACATATCCACCATGTTTCTATCAACTTACAACTATTTTTGTTCTACAAAAAACAAAAAGCAACAACGTCACGACACGTCCCTCTGTTGCAGTTTTCAAGTGTCCGGGCTCTGGACTCAAAGATGCTAAATCCTGATGCAATTCTACTTCCCCTCGGGATGGAAGCAGAGCTCTGGGCGTCAACATGGCTGGGAGCACTCCCAAGTTATGCCAATGTTGTAAGGTGATGATGGTCTTGGATGCACCTCCTACCTGAGTGCTAAGCTGCTAGGTAAGGTCGGGTCGGTGATTTCTGATCAAAAACGATTTCCAACAGCGGTTTGGAAATCCGCTTTTGTTCAAAATAAGTTAAGATTTGTTGCACTTGACATCAACTCTTCAAACTAAGAATTTCAAAGCTTCCAACCTGCCCCCATTGAAACAATTACTGTATACTGCATACTGTACGACTCTTTGCAAATATCTTCTGAACCAACTCTGCGACCTCTTCATGTGTCCACAAAAAAAATCCAAGTTGCTGGTGTAGATATATCTGCGTTTTGAGGTAAAGGTAAGTCATCCATCCAATTAATACAGAGAAAAAGCGCTGCTTCTGTCGGCCAACTCTCCTTGGATCTGCTGCGAAAAAAGATGCCTGGAAAAATAAAGTCCCAAATGGTGGGACTTATATAATGATAATTTACCGTAGAATCCGCAAAAAATCGCCTTAAATAAACAAACAAACAAACAAACAAACAAACAAACAAACAAACAAACAAACAAACAACTCCAAGTATACCATAACTTGATAGTGAATGTAGGATGTAGGGTATATGCTAGACAAATGGTAAATCCAAGTTTCTTGTCTCTCAAAACCCTTAGGCCAATCAGAGCTGCAAGAGCTATGATTGACTCGTACAACCATTGGTGGAGCTAAAGTGCTCTTAGAAGTGTCCTGGTTCCACTGGTTCCACGGGCAACGAAGGGTCCGGGGGGGTGACATGGAAGCCAAATGGGTGTTTCCTTAAATGGTGGTATATACCCCATTTCACACCCCAACATGAGCATTCTTAGTAGGAAAACCCCATGATTGTTGAGGAAACCACCATTTTAGGAAACACCCAAATTGGCAAAGTCAAAAAAAAAACAGTAAAAAACATGTCTTTTCTTTGAAGCTTCACAATTTCAAGAAGAGAAAAGAGTTGAAACATCTTGAAATTGTATGAGATCAAGATGACTGAGATGATTGGGGCGTTTCTAGGAGAAAGTGTGTCACAAAAGGATTCTACATCCAGTCCTTTATGAGATCTTGAAGGCCTTTCTCCAAGGATACCGTCCCATGGCACATCTTCCTCAGCTCCCATGAACTCAACACCACCTTTGAAGTCCTTGTATGAATAGGTTCAACATGAGACATGTTAAAGATGCCGCCGCCTCCACCATCACCACAAACAGCAACAGCAACAACAACCAAATAAATAAATAAACAAACAAACAAACAAAAACACAAAGGAAAAACACAAAGAAAAAAAGAAAGAAGCAACAACGCAGCAAAGAAACACAGAAAGAAACAAAGAAAAACAACAAAAAGCTAACAAAGAAAGAAAGCAAGAAAAAAGAAAGAAACGAGCAAAGAAACCAACCAGCAAAGAAAGAAACAGCGAAACAAACACAACAAATACCTATTTCACCGCATTGTCCAATACATTTAAAACAGCCAAGTTACAATTGCAGTGCGTCAAGCACTTGACTTTCTGAAGGGATCACTTTGGTCTTGGACATGCTCAACAAACTTCGATCTACCGTAACACTGCAGAGATCTTGGTCTCCTTCTGGCCAACATAAGAGAAGCTTCGTGTCTCGTTCCTTGATGACCAACAAGTTGGAAAGGTTAAGAACCAATTGTTCTGAGGATATCCCCGAAAACTAGCATGGAACCCCCCAAAATGGGGGTTTGGAAGATGATGTTCCTTTTCAACGGGGTGTTGGTTTTCCAAGGATATGACATTATGCTAAAGAGAATCACATCAAAGCAAACTGATATTTAATGAAGACAACATAACTACACTGCATAATTCCTGAATCTATCCTCTCATGCGGTGCATCAGCCTGAAACTTTTGAAACCATCTCTGGAACAAGCAATTGTGTTTTGGCTATACAACTGGGGTTGGTGGCCTATTCTGAATGAACTCTACTCCTATCCACTCACCTATCTCAGCCCAAATTCTGCCGTTTTCAGGTTGAGATTCATCATAGACACTCTTGGAGACCAGGCATGCTGCAACAATAGCCTCTGCCGGAGTTTCAAACATATCATGATTCATGATGCTTAGACGGATAGAAGGTAAGCAAAAACGCCTCAAGATCTACTTGCTTCATTTACCAAAGAGTGCATTGCTTGTTTGCAGTACTAGTCGATGTGGATCTTACAAACCTCAAAATCCTCAAAACCTCCAACGAAAAAAACACTACTACACGAGAGGACAAAACTCCAACAACTCCAAAAATATAAAATTTTGAAAAGTCCCATCACCAAAAAGGAAAAGAACGTCGTTCAAAAAAGAAAAAATCCTTCAACCCGTATACCCTCAAACAAAAAAATCAAAAGATTTATAAACAAAAATAGCTGAAAAATATCATCCTTGTTGCCTTGGATGTTAGTGATCTTTTTTCAAAAACTTCATGATTTTTTTTTCGAGTTTTTCCCATCTACAATATATATATATATATAAACAACACAGGCTTTCGGAGTCGTTTAGTGACTCAAATATCCATCCATCGTCCATTCGTCCATGGCACCTGATGCACCTCTGCTTTCGTTGCCTTTTGGTTGCCCAATGGAGGACCTTCCAAGCGCAAGAGGAATCGTAATGGTTGCCGCCGCGGTAAAGTTCGTCGAAAGTGTCCTTGGAGTTCGTGACAAAGGATGATCCAAGTTGATGAAATTTCACCATCCTGACATGACATTCCATTGAATCCTATAGGTTGTTTTTAATGACGGAATCCTTATGCTTTATGAAATAATCCCTATGTAAGTGGGTAGGATGTCATCCTCCTTTTATACCCGAAACAACTATATAGGGCCCTTTTTTCATTGCGCATATATAGAAATCAATGGATGTGAAAGTGGAAGGGTTCCAAAGGAAGGGTGAAATAACTCAAGGCACTGATTGCGTTGCTCAAGCTGGCATATTTGGATTGGTCACATTGGACCATGACAGTGATGAGTTGACTTTAGCAAATTCTAATGCCTGCCCTGTTTCCTGTACAAGTAAAGAGTACTTGCTACGAAATAAGGATTGTTGATTGAGACAAGCATATGTAAATAGTAAACAACTATAAGATGTTATAATATATATAATAGATATATATATATATATATAATAGATGTATATATAATAGATGTATATATATAATAGATATATATATATATATTATCTATACACTGCATTCCATGTTCATACTCCCAATGCTCCTACGGAGTCTTCCAACTTGCAACTATCTTTTGAAAGAGCATGCTCGCAGAACATTTACTGTTCTCTCTTTGACACCCAAAGCACAACGCTCACCGACATGTTTTTGATTCTGCAGCTTCTGCTGTACATACACATCCAAAAATGCCGTCTCACTTTTCTGAATTTCTGAACTGCATCAATGTGCCAAAAACAGTGGCAACCTCATGATCATTGTCACTGTTCCCTATTCCAAATCATAATTGCATCTTTCATTGAAAAACATCCTGTGAATATATACATGGCATAGATACAACATACATATACATAAGTTTCTCTGTCAGCAACCAATTTGATTGGCTCCTGCCGCCTGCATATTCCCGGTCCCACCAAACTAAGGCTCCGTCTCGCAGAGAGTGCTCGCGGTGCGCAATTTAACTGCACGACGACTGGGCGCACTGAAGGCAACGGAGCTTGTGGAAGACCAAGACGTACAGAGGAGAGGAGGTGAAGACAGGCCTTGATAAATGAGCATGACAAAGAAAAGTACCCTCCAGGGGATTAACATATCCCACCTTGGGAAAAGGAAAATCATCTTCAAAATGCCATTTTTGCGGGATATGTTAGTTCCCTAGAGGGTAGCTCTTGACTTTGTTCGTTAATTTGGTGCAAGTTGTGTCTATGACACTCGGTCCGAAAAGTGAAAAGCACCTATGATCCCACCACCGTCTTTGAGAGCCATGCGATATCCGAATCAAAACCGCGGTTGGTTGAGTTATATATATATAGGGAATGACATCCTACCCAGTTAATATGGAGATTATTTCAAAAGCCATTGTAAGGATCCCGTCATTGAACAACCAGGATTCAATGGAAAGTATGGAGGGTTTTTTTCCTGGCTCAAATGTTACAACAAAAATCAGCAGTCAGTTTCAAGAGGGCATGGTCTGTTTAGTGACCGAATTGAAGTGATTTGATAGGATGACCCACTATTTAGTTAAATTTTATGTACTTAGAACTCAAATAACATCCAACATATATAACACAGTGCAGTATACATATTACATATTCATCAATTTGTTCTCTCCAAAACTGGATCCTCTGCTCTACGTTTGGGAAGATTTCAGGATTACCTCAGCGTTCAGACCATAGAAATTAGGGGCTTCTTGTCTTGGCGCTCGATTTCTCTGGGGCCGGGAGATTGGGATTTCGCATTCGCATTTAAAAAAAAAAGATAGTCAAAGTGGATTGGCCCAAAACAAACATAATCCAATAGTTTGAACCAGAGGTATGGGATCATGGCCAATATAAATTGATCCCAAAAAATAATCCATAGTCAAACTTCCCTTGTCAGAAATGTTGATCCCTTAGTACTCTATGGATGATTTTCCTGTGAAACAAAAGCAAATTGACACCTCAACTTTAGTAGTGACTAGTGTCTACTATAGTTTGACTGACAACCTTTTAGTTTCATACATATATAGCATGTCATATATCATATCAAATAAGCATACAGTGTTTGTTTGCTATAGTTAGACTCACAACTACTATATTTCCAAATTCACCCTTGGACCCCAAAAACCATGAAAAATGAAGGTTTTAACCCCCAATATATGGGTTATAACCCCTAAAAAAGAAGGTTTTGGGTTCCCATGGCATAAAGGAATTACCCACGAATCTTCCTTGGAAGTCGGTGCTGTCATCAACGAGGTACCGAGGAATGCAGGGCCACAGGCCCCAGCTGCGCAGCTTTCGCAGAATCGCCCAGTGCACGACGGATGGCAGCCACTTCCACCTCGAAGTCCTTGGAGGAAAAAATCAACAAAAACGGAGAGAAATGCCGGGTGTGCAGTTCTAGTTGCCCTCAAGGGTTGAGATTCCGAGACCCAACGACTTTTTATTTCATACCTAGTTGCTGGTTGAACCAACCCAATTGAAAAATATGCGCAAGTCAAATTGGATCAATTTCCCCAGGGTTTCGGGGTGAAAATAAAAAATCTTTGAAACCACCACCCAGAGATGAAATTCCTTTTCAATGGACAGTTTTTTCAAGTTTGGGTAGCGTACCCAGAAACAAAAACAGCTGGAACCCTGGAAGTCAGGAAGGTTCGGTTCAAATGATTTTTTCCTTTTACAATGGGGAGTGATTTTCAGGTTCCAGCCGTTAGTTTTCGGGGGGTTGTTGGTTTCGGATGCTACTACACACTGGTTTTTGTAACATAGCTGGATGGCTGGCTGGAATGCTGATATCGAGTTTCAAATAGTCGAAATATGTATACATATTCTGTTAAATTGCTGTGGTAGTTTACAGGAGGGTAGCTACTACTCCTGGTAGTTGTTCATAGATCCCGCCTACCAGCCCAGCCAGTACTGATTGAGTGGATGACATTGTGTTTTTCCCAAGGTTTCACATGTTGTGCCAACCCACACCCACACACAATTTTCAAGCTGCTTGTTTTTTACATTATATATATATATATATTCATATATATTCATAAAACATATGTCGAATGAGTGAACTGCATGTCTGGATCATGTTTAGCCTTGGAATCTCCATCTCTCCATCCCACCCAGCAGAGTGTAATTGCAAGCATTCCGGAGGTGATCGTGCACTCCGACTGAGAAAGTTTCTTCAAAATGACTTGTGGTGTTTTTTTGTACCAAGAAATGTGTTTGACCCAACTATTTTTTTTGATATTATGAACTCCAGTTGGTATAGATCACCATTGGGGGATTTGAAGATTTTAGTGGGTGAACTCCATGAATGTTACTGTGGTATTTTGGCGGCTTTGCCTTTGGAAATCTCATCGTCTCATCGCTGCCTAGAAAACTTCACAAAACCAAACATTATCGCATTACTACATGACCTAAGGACCTCAAAGTAATCTATAAATCCACTCTCAAAAAGCAAGCTGAACAACAGAACTAGCATAATCAATTCTGAATAACTGATCAACCCTTGGTCTTTTAGGTATGGCCGCCCTACTGACGTTTTGAAATATTCCGAAAAACAACATTCATCGCGACCCCCCCATCTTCCCCGTGTCCGTCGGTGTCGTTTCTGCGACGTTTGTCGTTCTTTTGGTGTTGGCACCTCGTGAACTCCTAAGCAAATGCAAAGCTCATCCAACTGTGGCGCAGTCCAACTCCAATCCTCCTCTCTTGACAACAAGAAAAACCCCAAAGGCATGAAAAACATAGCATGAAGTTTTTTTGGCCGGAGAAAAAAAAACATGGGTGTTATAATTTGGAATGATAATGGGAGCTGATAGGGATTGATAAATCTTAGATATTTCATGCAGAAACAACGATGTTCTATGGTTGTAGACTTCAAAAGGTTCATCACCCCCCCAAAAAAAAAGATCAAAACTGTTTCAGACTCCTTTCATCACGCTCCAATCTGTACTACCCTCCCGAAAATGAACGAATGTCCCACAAAAAGGGACTATCTCAATAGGAGATACATCTTCAAACCATTGATTTTCAAAGGACATGTTAGTTTTCCGGGGAGTACACCCCCAAAAACTAATATGACAATTGAAGTTACCAACCATGAATGGGTCGATGTATCTCCCATTAAAATGGTGATTCTCCATTGCCATGTTAGCTTTCCAGGGAGTATTTCTCGTGTTTTTGTTTCCGTTTTCATCCTCGGCAGCTTCATCAAGGAAGAGCACAGTCGATCCACTTTTCGCTGTGATCAAATTGTCCACGGCTGTTTCAAAAGTGCTTCCCTCGCACAAGTGATATGTATGAATATGAATACATCTATATATATATATGTATTTAGATATATATCATATTAGCGAATATGAGCTTGGAGTTTGGTGTCTGCGTGACAGTGAATGCATCAACTGGATCCGAGGCTATCAAAACCAAAGGGAATCCATGTCTATGGTAGATTCACTCATACTGTGCATGCACATAAATATTTCATATATGTATGCATATATATATATACATATTATCGCAAATATATACAAATATGACTCACAAATAAGATGACATAGGTAAATCTCCCACAAATGAATATGATTTGAATCCTTTGTAGGGATGTGGCAAGGCATGCAAGCATCCAAATCATTTAGAAGCTGAGATCATCGGAAAATATTGGAAGTCTTTACAGTGTTTGAACCAAACCAATTGGCGGATTTTCATAAAATCATGTCATTGTTATCACCTGTTCTCGTTTTCAAATATACAACACAACTCTTACAGCTTAGCAACATGGGAAACTGTTATAGCTGTTGCAGGGCAAAATGGATGGATGAATTCATCAATTGGTCACTGAAAAGTGGTGCCGCCTCTTGGCAAAAAAGAATGGCTACCAGCTGTGTGAGGACTGTCCGACATTTCATAGTCGTCATTTGATACATGAGGCATGCTACCACTACAAAGGCAGTAACGGCTTCTCCGTGGAAACGTTCTCCGTTGACACCGAGGTACTTGGGAGTCCTTCACTTTTTCTGCAAGGATTTCTATGATCTCATCCTCTGAAATGGCAGAAGCAAAATCTGAAGCGTGCAAATGAAGCAAGTGGTAGTCATTGCCATCAATCAAAATGACCTTGGCAAATGCAATGTTTTGAAGAAACAAACGCACTACCGCACTACCATGCACTACCTGTCAACTTAAGACTCTGTAAATATACTGACAAATTCCTCAGTGTTTATACCCTCCTGGAAACTAACATATCCCCTACCACGGAACTTTTGAAGATGATTTTCCTTTTCCCAAGGTGTTATACATTAGTTCCTTGGAGGGTAAGACTATTGAATGACGGTGGAAAGTTGCGGATTTCTGATCAAGCGCCGGGTTCTGCAGAAACAAGAATCAGCGGCCAGGCGCTAACTAGATATGGATACCATATAGAACACCCAATGGTTAACTTGAACATACTCAACCAAACCTGACCATTCCAAACTAATCTCGTAACATTCATAGATGGTCGAATGGCGATTTGTGTGGACATGTGTGGATTCTTTTAAAAAAGTGGGATCCTCCACTAAAAGGGAGTGTATACAAAGCTCAGTGATAAGCCTAGAATTGCAAAGCAACACTTCACCATGAAAATCATGAAATTCTCCAATGGCTGTCATGGTATCAACGTGTATCAACTATATCTAGTTGGTGGTTTCAACCCATTTGAAAAATATTATATAGACAAATTGGATCATTTCCCCAGGTAGGGGTGAAAATGAAACATATTTGAAAAACCACCCAAATATGATTTGTTGTAAACAAAACAGGGTTGGATCTGGTTTTGGTTGATCAATCACCATTTGTTGATTGTATCTTAGATCTACCCCCCCAGGATGCAATCGTCACCAGGATTAAGGATTATTTCGGACAATTTAAGTAGTGAATCCATAAAAAATCCCAACCTAAAACCCTTCATTTGCTGAGTTACCGGGTTGGGGGTAGGGGTAGATCCAAGATATACGAACCTTTCAAAGAAAAAAACACCTTTGGGTTGACCAATAACCATTGGTTGATAATATGAATCCAACCTTTTCAAACAGCAAAAAACACCCATCGACTTTCCAACTCCCAAGTCACTCGAGAGCTTTCTGCACCAAGGCTAAAGGCAGCACGTAAGGAGCGAGCGAGTTCATCGATACGTGTGGCCCAACGTGCGAGCAACCAAATTTCGCTGGGTTGCATGGCGATGATCCATGGATGGCCATGATCCGATGGAAGTTGATGGAGGTTTTTGGGGTAAATTTGGAGAGGATTTGGGGAGCAAGATTCCAGGAATCAAGCAGAACTCTCGCAAAAAAGAGTTGCTGAATGAGATGAATGCATCTCCCAAAATGCTGAAGTCTTCATGTCGTAGGATTCTCATATCCAAGAGCATATAGAAAATAACATCTGCTGATTGTTGTTTCAACTTGGTGTTTGGATAGCCAAAGTATGTTACCAATGTTTTGTGATGTCAGGGTTTGTCACATGGCAGTAATTTGAAGATTGTAAAAAGTGTGGGATAGAGTTGCCTTCCACTATTCTACTGTATCACGTCAATGTGAGCGAAAAGAGAGCTGCGTTGGAACTCCTCCAGTTTGATGTTTCATGACTCACCATGAGCTTTTCAGTTTTTCCAATGACTTTGAACTGACTAGCAGCATTAGTAGGAAATGACATGGAATGACCTAATGATGGGGCCAAACCTCACCTTCCAACCAGGGGGACAACTCTCAAAAAATATCCATGTGGAGGATCCGTGTCTTCATTCCAAAAATCAGTCACACGATCGTTATCAAGCACCAACAAAATCACCTTGATCGAGGTGATTCCGATGATGCTTCAGATGGCTCCTCCTGGCCATGATCGTGCAGGATATATCAGGATCATCACGGTCATCGCCACCACCAGCACCAGCACCAGCAGCAACAGCAACAACAACATCTTCATCATGAGTATATATCATCATAAAGTTTCGACTTTGTCGGAAACTGCCAATCGCTTTGACAGAATGATATCAATACTGGACTCTCAATTCAATTTGCCAATCTTTAGTCAAGAAAAAAACCTGATAGACTTGCTATCTCTCTGAAGCTCCTCATGAAAACTTGACAATGTCAACCCCCGCCCCTCTAAAATCCTTGGGAGAGAGATCCTCCTCCATTTTGGTCTCACTTTCCTTATCACTCTCTGAGTCAGAGTTGTTCTTGCCAACCTTAGAGTAACAGGAATGAACTCTGGGCACATCATTCCAGTGCTAGGGTCAATCAACTCCTTACCTTGGGGATGGTCATCCCACCTTTATGAGGAAATCCTTAAAATGAGTATCTAAATCTAAATCCCTACTATAAGGTTGATGACCATGCCACTACTTTCAGGACCCCGGAACCAAACAACAGTAAGCTTCCAAACGATTACTTACTGCTAGGTGCCCTGAGAACTAAGGGAAGCTGATGTGAAGCCGTGTTGCTTGGGAGACTTTCTCCTTCTCGATGACTTCTGAAAGTCCTCCCGGCACAACTGGGTGACTTAGGCAACTGCCATGGTTGGCTAATAGCAATCGGCTTTTGCATATGGGGATATCATGCCTCTAGCACAGGTTACTGCTTATATAAATCAAACAAAAACAGCGGTTTTTCTCGTGGCCCAAAAGTCTAGCGGTCTCTCTCTGTAACTTCTGAAAAGAGCTTGTTCAGCAGGTGAGATCTTTAAGTTTCATCAGAATTTATTGATCATTCTGGCGCCGTGTGAATCAAAACATGTCCATCAATAAATAGGTTTAATTTGAAGGAGTTCAGGAGCCAAAGAGATGTTCATCTAGCTTTGGTCTCATATTCCCCGGTGTTGGGCATCAAAATCTACAAGATGTTTGTGCAGCATTCAGAAGTTTACCTCCAATCACCCAGGTACAGCCACTGTTTAGTCTTAGTCTCAGTTGTTGCAGGACTTGCATTATATGTTGCGTATTACAGGAAATTCGAAACACGTGTCTTTATACAAAAAAATAGACATATATCTATATATATNACGATGTTATCATGGCATATCATTGCATGTGATTTTCAAGATATGTCATGCAACACCTGCAGCGAGATCCGCATCTCCGGGGCAAAGTAAGAGCCAGTGGCCACCTGGCTGACACTGTTGGAAGAACGGTCCAAAATTGAGGCTGGTAGTTGATCCCCGATATTCAAATGCAAGGTTCCATATAGTGATATGTTGTGATAAAAAATATCATATATGTATATATATACAATATCAATTAAACTGTAAACTTTGATTTAATATGCATTATTGACATAAATATGTATACGTATATAAATATATGCATACAAAAATATATAAGATACATCTCCCAGCTGGTGTAGGATTTCTTTGAGTACTTCAGTGATGATCCAACCAGTCCAACTGATCAAACTTCATGCATAAATCAATGGATGAAACAACTGAAGGCACTGATTGTGTTGCTCAAGCTGGGATTGGTAAGATTGGATCTATCACAAACAAATAGAGGTAGGTAAAACATCACAACGAAGCTATTTGGATCCTGAGGATGAAGACATAGAGGAGACAGGGCATCTTCTACTAGCTAGCAGGTGGTAGAACTGACATGTTCTTCGTAGGACAAACACTGCTGTGTAGCAATTCGCAAGCCCAAATGTAGAAAATTCAATTCCCACCTGTCGTTGAGTTGAGCAACAAGGATCAAAAAAGGCATAAGTGATTTGTTGTCATGAACTTGTGAATGAATATATCGAAATCAAATTAGATCAAATTAGCAAATCTGCTCAAACTCCATCACAGCTGACATCCAGACCCCTAGTGACACCCGGGCCTTCTTCTTGCAAGGTCCTCTATTTTCGGGGGGGTAACATGCTCAGGACCGTTGCAAGAAAAGCATGGCTGATCAATGTAAAAAGGTTAGGAATATATCTTGCCAAGTCACCATAAATACTTCACCAAGTCAAAAAAATATTGGAATTTATAGTGTTGTGACGTATAGCAAGTAACGCCCAAAAAAACATGAACAAAAACAATGGATTCTTCAAATTCTCAAGAAAATTATGTGAAAGTGAAAAAGGCCGGACGACTTGGAAACTTTACGGCTATGTGGAACCACATACATGGAAGATGACAAATTTCCTTTTTGACTTATTTCCTTTCTTGGGGGACATTCGTTCATTTTTTTTGGGGGGGGAGGTATCAACAAAAGGAAGGGGACCAGGTATTGCTCCAGCCTTCCGGACGCCCCGGGCGACCATTGCATCTCATATAAGCTGGGTGCCGACCTTCGATGAACGGGACCATTTTTTTCAGCCAAGGAATCACAAGGCAATCAGCTTCAAAAAGAGTGATGTATAGGAAGGAAATAATATCAAACATACATCGGAACAACGAACACAATTTAACGGAAAAAAACATGGGTTGCATGCATCCATTTTAACAAAACAACTATAAGAAAAATAGGAAGCCTCAAACCCGACGCATCTTTCAGCTGAAAATCTACGGTCCCAAACGTTGCGCTGCAAGCACTGGAGTTCATGGCCGATAAGACCTGTTAGAGAAGCAGCAGGTGAAGACGCTATGATATATATATATATATTGATATAGATATAGTAGTCATTTTGAGTGAATGTGACGGAAACCTGGGAAAATTATGGTGAACAAATACGATTCTATGTGGTACACTCAAGATTTTATCCAATTCTCACAATGAAAACGTTTGAGATGTTTCAGATTTTGGGTGACGTCGTGCTGGAATTCACCCAGCAATCTTATTTCACCAAGCAAAACTGCCTCATTACTGGGGGGGAAGAATTTCCGGTACCAAATACTTTGCATTGTTAATGGTGTGATTTCTTCTGATCCTGTGTCACTGTGTCATGATTACATTTTTAGCCATAAAGAAGATTCAAATTCCAAAGGTCTATTTTTCGAATCTATGTGCCGAGAAATTTGTTGGTTTCCGCTTCAGAAATCCGGCGGAAAAGCACGAGGATATGGACGCGTTCCCAGGAGTGTAGGTTGAGATCCGCACTAACAAAATCCTGGTGACTATAACTAGAAAGGGGGACAACCCAACTGATAATTGACAAAAAAAATCCCCCACGATTTAAGGGTGAAACCCTACATCCCCCAAATCATCCCTGGATTTCTTCAATTGGATCTCCAGGAAACTTGGAGTTACCGAGAGAAAACCATGCTCAATTTCCTCAAAGTCTCTATGCTTTCACACCAGATTTGATACTAAGCACCCTTGGACCCAAGACCATGAAAAATGAAGGTTTTAAACCCCCAATATATGGGTGAAATAACCTCTAAAAATGAAGGTTTTGAGTTCCCATGGCATATACTGGTTTTGATGGTTTTGGGATCTACAGCCAGATCTTTATCTGAAAAAATCTCCAATGGTTCCCAAGGTGGATGTTTCTACAAGAAAAGCGCACCTGCCGCTGTGTCACTGGACGCACTTGGAACTCCTGAATGGGATCACATGAGGTCTTGAATCAAAGATCTAGAATCTAGAAACACACACATATGAAATGACTGCACTTCCATGGTTTCTAGTACTGTGTTAATATAAATGTGTGCATGTATATATGTATATATAATATCATGCATAATAATCATCCAATCTTAATTTACATTAACAACAATTCTTTTAATTGAAGGACCAGAAGAATATCCCGATGGTTTATTCTGACTTGAATGGCTTGCGGCTTGTGTAGCCTGATCGCCTGATGGGGTATTGTTTTCGACCCCACGGTTCAAAACAGATGTCATGTTTACCTGCCTGCTAAGCTCATGATAATACAAAGTTGATCAAAGTTGTAAATTTGTTCTGCCCATTCATATTGAGTATACAAGGATTCTCATAAACCTCCCCCCCCCCCAAAAAAAAAAAAACGAAGCATTCAGCAGACTAGGTAAGTTTTGTAGCATCACATCTTGTGATTGATCGCACCAAAATCTCCAATCTGTGTCTCCTGAACTTCAAGTACAGTAACTCCTCCATCGACGCTCAATGTAAAAGAACTGCTCACACTGGCAGCGACGGCAAACTCCATGTCTCGTTGAAGATTTCTCACATATGTTGAGTTACAGAGAAGATGAACTATACCTGAACAAAACTCACAAAATATTTGCTGTATATTTGCTTGGTGTTATTTCCCTACTAATATCACTCCGATATAAAGATCCACAACCAACCCACAATTGCTCAGAGTACATGCCCATTACCCAGCAGCATCGGGATGTCATGGCAACCCTGCAATCACTTGTACATGCTTGAATTACATGTAATGTAAAAGACATCTCCCTTCCAACAAAATATGATAAAAACATGATCATAAACGATCGTTCATGTCTATGTTTCATTTCTATTATATTATATATCCATCTAAACCTCTACCAAAAAACATCGTTGGATGTTGGGAACAAATCTTCCAACGGTCACCGCACCTATTTGGACTCACGCCATAGCGTCGTTCACGGCCATGCAGCACCAAAAACTCGGTACCTTTGGGAATGTCCTTTCCATGCATGCTGAAACCCGCGAGATTTTGGGGGCTAGATGTATATTATTATCTAGTTGGTGGTTGAAGCAACCCATTGAAAAATACTAGTCAAATTGGATCATTGATATGAGTAGACTTGAACCATGATTTGAGGAAATTTCTTTGAACCGCCATGATGTAAACACCAATATAATAATATACTGGGTGGTGGTTTCAAAATAGAATTAAGTTCACCCCTACCTGGGGGAATGATCATCATCATCATCATAATAATAATAACAATAATAACAAATAATCATCATCAAAAACAACAAGGTCATCAAGACGAGTATGAGTATGATAAGCTTGATAGTCACGAAAAAACGAGAATCATGATGATAATCACCAAGAATCATCACCGTCAGCAAGTAATATGTTGAATGTTGCAGTCCTAGTTTGCCATAGATACATGTGCATACATTTTTGCATACCTTTGAAGATGCTAAACGTATGAATATAAATATCTAGATATATTTCAAGCTCAACGTATATCAAATGATATATGTGTATAAACATCAGTCCTGAGACGGCACCGCTACAGATGTGATAGATGACAGGTCCTGCAGAAGCGTGCATGGACTGGAAACGAACAACAAACAACAAACTGTTTGATCCCATTTCTGTGGAACAACGCAAACCAGTGTATGTTCAGAACATTGAAAGTGTAGAGTCACAGGTGGGTTGTATATATATATATACTGTATACCATGTGAAACCTCGCTGTTGAGATCCTAGCCTTTCAAGCATCAAATGGATCATAGTGCAGTACAAAATGGCACAAAATACCATGACTAAAATCCTGCATCAGTTCATGGTGCTTCACTCACTGCCTACTAGTTTAATATCAACCTGAGCTAAGGATGGTTGGAGTTTTAAAACATATATCCATCTCATTTTACAATTTAAGTAATTCCAAGCCTGATTGAACTAGGGAGAAATTCGATTTGTCGCGTCAAGCGTTTTTCCTATTTCCCCCTATCTCCTGTGAAAGACTCTTGGAGCTTTCGCCCAAAAACGCCAGGCATTGGACCTGACATCTCCATGGTTCCCAATAGCTTGGCAGGGCACTTTTCCCACCCCCCTTTTTTAATGCCAATGTCCAAACCTTGGAAAAATCAAAAATCTTTGGCAAAATGTGACCTGCTTCTGTTTTGCCCAGGAAAGATGTTTGATCTTCAACAGGATCCAACAGTTATGATGTTCTAAATGTTGAAATCTTGCAGAAATGTGAGTTGATCCCAACCAACAAGTAGGATTCGGAGACGATAAATGTTGGATCCCATCAATTTCCATTAAGGTCACCACGGCAAGATGAAAGATTTCCAACAACTCTGGATGAACCTCGAGGCGAAGTTGTTTCCCACAACCCCATTAGTGACAACATGAGTAGTGCTGAAGGAGGACGTGGAGGAAACTGATGTATAGAAACACATCAATTCCAAAATCATAAACATCTATTCACCGATGTTTTTGTTAGATAAAAACAAGATTGATGTTGGAAACAAATCATAAAACTATATTTGTATAGGTACACTGGCACATGAATTGATCTATTAAAACAGAAATTGCCAATAAGAAATGATGCTGAACAATCAAAATGTGTGTGTGTGTGTACTCTTCGACTCATCCATCGTCAAGACACTATACAGAATATACATTATATCTTACGAGGCGAGGTTTCGTGTTTCTCAATGTACTCCCATGTCATCCATGCTGGTGTGCAATCACCCGACTTCCAGTGGGTTTTTCCGAGGACCAGAAGTATCTCTGACAAGCTGGATTCATCACCCTATGATTAATTTGTGAAGTTGTTTGTTTGGTGAAGACTTTCCCTACAACTCCTGGATTTGAAGGGAATAGCATTGGAGTATGTACCTATAAAATATGAATAGTAAACGGCCAACATAAAGCACCAATGAAGGGTTGATTGAGTACACATCGTTCATTCGTTTGTTCCTTTGTTGATTGGTGCCGTGGTCTGGACTAAACCAAACCAAAAACCTTTGGTTTACGATATTATCAATATGTAAATGATGTAAAATCTTTCTCAACATACAAGTCTAAGATGGCTTTGGGATGTATTGGTGTGAATTCGGCACCGGGAACCACGAAACCATAGCAGCCTTGAAAAATTGACAGATCAATTTGCATGTCGGGAGAATTTGATTATGTCTAACCATTCATCATCTACATGATTTATCAAACCGCATCAGAAAATTGAGTATTTTTCCTCCAAAAGGACCTACTTGTCATTGTCATGTCATTTGTTTTGTCAAATCACCTGATCCACTTCTTTGAGATCCCCGCGGTATATGCAGAGAAGTTGGGAGGAAGCTTCACACCTAGCAGCTGGTGGTCACTTAATGTATCGTGATACTGTTGATACTGTTGATACTACTTGGGATGTGTAAAACCCTATGAATACTGGGATATCTATTACATCAACTCGTGCAGGATGTCTTCCATCAACAGTAGATTTGGTATTTGGATTCTTGCAGACTTTTTTCAAAAGTTTATCCTTTAAACACAGTCATGAAAAAACTCATGATGTATTCAAAATAAGTTAGATATAGATTATCCTAGTCAGTCAAACATCTAGAAAAAGAGAGAGGAACATGTTTCGAGATTCGAAAACAGTAGAAATACATACATCAAAAGAAAAAGTAGACCAAAAAGGAAACATGACAAACAAATGTGTAAATCTATATAATATTTTGAATCTTCATGAATCCAAATGTATCATTTATAGACATGTTTTCTCAACATACCTCGACCTTTGGCACCACCGGACCCAATGGAGTCCAAGATCCCGACGTGCACAAATCTCACCCTTTTTCATGTGAAGGTCCTCCAGCATGTCAAGCAAATCAGCACCTGGAAACTGATCGAAATGCGGGTGTTAAAAACATCCAGAAATGCATCTACGAATCATGAATTCTTCACTATATATTTATATATCATGACATATTACCACAGAGATCTGGTGAAGATGACGAATATTATTTGTAGAAAACCAGTTACAATGGGAATTGCATTAAAGGGAAAATTCACTTGGTACCTTTTGGTTGCACCCAGATTGATTCATGTCTTTTTGGTGTGTTCCTTCGCAAAAAAACAACTATATGAGAACTTGAGGACAAAATAGGGTGCGAGTGGCATCACACAATCGTTGCATGCAATTCAAGACGTTTTGATATGTTTTGTATTTAATGGAATATCCCTTCTGCTGTGGAACGGAGGGGGCACTGACTGCAGCTTCTACATGTTTGTTTCAAACCATCGGTTCTTGCAAACTCAGGATGTCGTTTATTTGATTCATAAATTGGGTTTGAATCCTATCAGACATATCTCATCACTTCATCTTACCGGTGACGGTGCATCATCAGAGAAAGCACCTTCAAATTAAAAGCAAATTTGAAAAAACGGCCATGCACCCATGCATGGCCGTCCAACTGAGGAAACCAACGAAGTGGCCATCCCTCTTCCGTGGCCTTCTTGTTCCACTCCTCAAATGTGTTTTTTCTCCAAAGAAAGCTGCTCTTGAGTCATCACAACCAAAGGTGCACCACAGATACAGCGCAATCTCATGCAAAATGACTCGAAATTACTGGCCAGGAGCTTACCACAATCCCATCAAAACAACTCCAATGGTGTATTATGTATATGTACATGTATAATCAAATTTATCATGTGTGTATATATATATGATTTGATCATCGTATCCGTATATATATATATAATCAAATAAATTCATATCAAATCACACATACGTATACAGTACACAAATATCCACATCAAACAGCAAACATTATGCGAATCGGCCGGCGAACCTCCAATGATTCATCTGAAACTCGTTCTGCTGAGCGGCACAAAACCTCCGGTGAGTGGTCGCCATTCAAAACGATCGATGGGTATGGTACGGATGATGGTTCAGAAATCCTGTACACCAACAAATATATATATATATATACATATATATATATATATATGTAATAATAAAAAATATATGTAATATGTGAAACATCTCAAAAATACTCAATTAAACAAAAACCTAGGGTCCCCCAACTTTTCAGAATCAACTACATAGTTGTTGTAGGATTTCTCAAAAAAAAAAAACACACATCTTCTACCTGTTGCTATCGCGGGCACCTCAAAGCTTTCAGCCATTGGACCTCGCTGCGCACCTGCAGGCCCTGCAGGCCTAAGAATTGATGCCCAACGAAATGCGGGGAGGAGTTGATGCCAAGAAATTTCTAGGAACCTTTGATTTTTTCTTTTTAAAGCTTGGTTGTTATTTGTTGATGGAAGCTAAATATATATATATATATCAAGATACCAGGTAGATACTGGATACACCATGAATTAAGAAAACAAAAACAGGGATCCATATTGGGATTAACTGGATTCACCACCCCATTATCAAACGAATTGAAGACCTTGGTTCATCCATGCTAGGTCAGATGGTTCACCTGCCCCTGGACCCCGACACCATCTCCCACACCTCCTTAGGCCGGCAGTTCCAAGGATGTTCAAGCTACCCATAGTCCCAACGGACTGTCTGGGTGCCTGGTGTTTGGCACACTTCACTACCTCTAAGCCTTCAACATGTGACAATCTGTTGTATGCAACATTTTGATCAACAGCATTTGTTATAGACTGGGAGGCATTTTGTGAAGAATTGTCACATAAGCTAACATCACCTTTACTTACAATGCTCTGTCCCCAACATATTGCTCTTTTCATGGCGACATTTTTTATAAGGCTATCGCTAAGTGATCATTATCGTTTGGGTGGGCTCGATCTGCCTTGAAATCGCAAGATGTTTCTGCGCACTTGGAAGTGAAAAAAAACATGTGGATCCCCAACTTTTATCCCAGGGATCCAAAAAACTACCCTGAATTTCATCTAGGGAAGATGGGAACATTGGGATGTTTTTTGGGTCCCCAAACCGGCCCCGTGTTGTACCGGGTTTCGCGCCTGGGTACTGAAGCGACCCATACAGTGCACTTGCCACGCCTCCACAAGGTCCAACGGTGAAAAAAAACGGTGGTGAAAACGGTGAAAAAACGGGGATCCAGGTATCCAACGAGAAAGAATCATTTGGTGAAAAAACCGCGGGTTTTTATATGTTTTGATCTTTTCAAACAAGTTTCAACACTCACAACAGGTGTTGGACATTGTTGCAATGGAAAAAAAAGGGTACTTAATCATGTTTCATCATCCATAGTTGTTTTCTCTCATAGAGATTGATATGCACTTCACCATAGCTCCACCCAATGGCCTGTTGAGAAAAACGATGTCTGCTTTCAACTTGAAATTGTTGCCTCAAGGGTGAGATTCTGAGACCCAACAACTTTTTGTTTCATACCTAGTTGATGGTTTCAACCCATCTGAAAAATATGCTCGTCAAATTGGATCATTTCCCCAGGTAGGTCGGGGTGAAAATAACAAATATTTGAAACCACCACGTAGCTACACTACTTTAAAGCTGACCATTACAAGATTCATATCAAAGGTCTTTGTGCTAAGATTGGGATTTTGCTCACACAACTCCACTTGAGGTTTAAGTAAGCATCTTTTCTGCAACATCACAGCTCAAACTGAAAGTTCANGAAAAGGAAAATCATCTTCAAAATGCCATTTTTGGGGGATATGTTAGTTCCCTGGAGGGTATACTTTGACATGCGATTCGTCGAGAACAGATTTTTTCATCCATGGAAGTTGGGACCCGCCTCACTTGACCATCCAGAAGGCAAGCTACGAGTTGGGTCAGGGGATAAGGAACCACAGGGCAGGTGGAACCAAAACACCAACATGTTGTAACAACTACTAACGATAATAAAAATCATCATCTATAGTTGGATGGTTCAACCCATTTGAAAGATATGCTCGTCAAATTGGATCATTTCCCCAGGTAGGTCGGGGTGAAAATAGACAATATTTGAAACCACCAGCTAGTCATTCATTTTCCTACATTGGCAACTCTGTGTTGGCGGACTCATTGATGGACAAGCGAAGCCAAATCTGACCTGACAGTAATGGACACAGTTTGGCACCATGGTGAAGACACGGTCAAGTCACGCAAAGACATTCACGTAAACCCCCTGACAAGTAAAAGGTGGGACAGATCTGATCTGATCATGTTTGACTGATGAAGGTTGACGTTTGATAAATCTCCACGAATCTTCTTGATTTTTCTGCAGTGCAACATCCACATCTTCGGGGCAAAAAGTTGAAAAACGTCAACACCTAAGCTAAAGACCATCATACTCCGATGGCAAGATCAATGGTGCCTGGAAAGACTCAGGACGTTTGACACGTTGGTGGCATCCACATCCCCAGGATGACATTGTCAATGATGAAGATGACTAAACAGCGAGGGATATTTATATATATACATGCTATATATCATCCATGAAAATCTACACTCTGGTAAACTAACATAGCAATGGAATATCCCCACTTTCAATAGGAAATATTTCTTCAAAGGGTCCATTTTCCATTGCTATGTTAGTTTACCGGAGTGTATTTGAGCATTTCTGGGAAATACCACCACATCATGTGTCTCTTTTTTGGAGTACTATGCCCTTTTGCTATCAAAAGTCACCAGCCAATATCACCCGTAGCATCCATGTATAGTATATCGAAACATATACATTTCCCATAAAAATCAACCAAACATAGGTAAATATACCATACATGATGCATGGTATGGGTCATAACTCATCAAGCTCAACTACATCAGCTTGCGTTGACCACCATAAGTGATCTGTCAGAATTCACCAATGAGTTTTCTGGACCCTCCAGCAACACTGTATATAGATGGTCAAATGAATGTTGATGATGCTATGGTACAAATAATCCCCAACATATCTAAGATTTTCCGATCGAATTACTATACACACTTGGGAAAATCCTAGATGGTTCATATAATGTAAGTGGAAAATGGCTGTCTTGGATACTAAACTTGTATTATATTCCAAGAGGACCAAGCTTGACAGGAGTACCATAGAGTAGGCCAAACCACATACTTGTACTCGTCACATATTCAAAATAGCTGAATTGATGATTTGATACTGTTGATGGAAGAAATCCGGCGAACCAGTTGATAGGTATTTTTTTCCCATTTTTACATGTTTGTACATGGTTTGATACATCCCAGGTGGTGCAGGATTTCTTGCATCAACAGTATGATGTGCAGGTCACGTCATTTCCCCCGAAAAGCTCCCCGAATCAAATTATCCTCCAACACCCAGGCCACCAAACGATCATGCGAAAGGCCTTTAACTGTATCACCTCGGTATGAGGTCAAGGAGATTCAAAAACATTTGGCTGCCACCTTTGAATCCTTCCAATAGCTTGAAATATATGAAAGACCCTCCCTTCGGAAAGGCATAATTCAAAAACAGTTCAAGCTCCAAATTCATTGCCTCTCTGTATGCTACACCTAAGATGTTATCTTGCGATACACCCAAGTTTCCCCGACCCCGAAATCGTGAAAAACATCCAACTTCAACCAGCTTCTTAGCCAATGTCTCTGAGGAT
The DNA here is from genome assembly GCA_000507305.1 of Breviolum minutum Mf 1.05b.01. Taxonomy (NCBI): domain Eukaryota; class Dinophyceae; order Suessiales; family Symbiodiniaceae; genus Breviolum; species Breviolum minutum. The sequence goes on along the minus strand of DF243377.1, from coordinate 3,464 downwards.
CTCCACGGAAGCGGGCGAAGTCTTGAGATGTCGCAAACAACCTTCCATTGCCTCGTTTTAAAGTGCGGATGGTCGAAGAAACTGAAGTTTTTCATGATTTGGTTTAAACATGTTGTATGTTTTATACCAGTAGTTTCAGAATTAAAATGAATTAAAAAACCAGAATTGTTGAGAAACAAAATTTGGAGGTAAAAATATTTCCCTTCATCTTCACTGAAGAAATGTCATGTTCCTTCCAATACAAATGCTTGCCAACCAAAGGGAACACCCACCAGATGAAACACCGGCAGTGACGATCCGAGGTTGTTCCGTGTCCTCCGAGGATCCGGGCAAAAGCCACCAGCAGAGATGAGGAGATGACTTGCTGGTGATGGACATTGTTTTGATGCTTGATCAATTCGGAATCCAAACGCACCTGGTATGCAATCTGCGGACGGTTTCTGACGAACGAAACTGAAACTTCACAAAAGATGCTGCGCAGGCTTGTTTGGTTGAGTGGTGTCACAAAACAAATGGATGTTATATACAGTAAAAGAAACTCCAAATAAACGCAGGTTGATAATATCAAGGGGAAATCATTCATTTCTAGCCATAAGGCAGTTTGTGGGAAACGCATGTTGGCTCAAAACAGGGAAAAAGTGAGAGCACACATCTTGCACTGCAAAGGGCATATCAGCAAAGCAGGTCCTGGCAGCCTTCAAGAAGTCAGCCATGTTCGGTACATTAAACATTTCTGCATTGTCCGGGATTCCGTGGTAGTAAATTGTAGCAGGGTTCTGACAAAGGTTGTATAGATTCTACGCATTCAACGCGTTTCAACAACAAACTTACAGGTATAGAATCAGAAAGAAGATACTGTAAGCTGATGACTCTGTTGATGGACAAATCCTGAAGCTGCTTAGCCGGATTCACAGTTGTGCATCCTTGATTAATACTGTCCCATGGTTGCAGTTCATGAAAAACATCTCAGAAAAAAAACCGACCACTTGATATGGATCTCGATTGAATTTTGTATGGATTTGTAAATAGGGATTTTATCATCGCAAAGTTTAATAGGATTCTTAAGGGGGGGCGGTTGGTGATTCCCTAATCTTCCCTAAGGTTCCCCAATCTTCCCAAACGGAATCCTTAGACAAGAAGTGAGTGCTCTGTGACTAGGGCAATCTGATGAAAACCCGCCGAAGTCGGGAGCCTCAAACATCATCTCCTTGTTGCGATAGCTGAGTAAGCGAGGTACCTTAGCAAGGGTTGAAGGTCACGTCGTTGTTGTTGAGGTCCAACGAAGGTCACCATTCATTCCAAAGTCTGTCTTCAGAAAATCCCAGTTGAAAAGTGTGCAGTGTGATGTGTTACGAAAACAAACTTCAGTGATGTTGAAGGTTGTTAAAGTCATCTATAAAAACTTATCGACTCTTCTGGTTGCCAAAAACTCATCCACTCTCAGGAAAAACGTTTCAAGTTTGATGTCAAGGTCCTTGTCTCTGCTCGAAATTGCAGCAGTAAGAACTAGGTCACTAGGTACCCCACAGGCGAAGACCATGGAAACGACATTGGTTTGAATGTGAGCTGGTCCAGTGATCCTGCCAAATGCCTGAAAGGTATCGATCGCACTTCCCCTTGTCACTGACAGTCTCCTAAAAAGAAAGCATCCATCCCACAAGGCGACAAGCCAAGGGAAATTCACTCTGAGTACACTCAGCAGAATTCATGTTTGGCTACTCAGATTGATTGTAGAATCTTCGTCATGTGAAAGACGCCTCAACGCTCGCAATCATTTCAAATCTGCCACAAGTGTCAGAAAACAATCATTTTGACCCTCAATATGGACAAATCTCAAGACTACAAAGGCGATGCTAATCTCAAGCTTCTAAAGTTCACCTTTATGATAGACATGGCAATGTGACAATGAAACATCCTCCCAAGCTTTTATAGATGATATTCTAACTTAAAAAGTTGATTTTCCAACCAGCCATGTTTTTCGTTCCCATGTGCTAACTGTTGAGTCTTCACAAATTCCACCACCTAAATTCCACGTCTTTTTTCTGATCAATCTTCGACCACCAAAAACTGCTGGCCTTTCGCCTTTTTGCTTTGCCAGGATGGCATGTGCGTTGGTACCACCAAAGCCAAAGGAGGACAAACCAATCTGAGCACCGGGTGGCGTCGTGGTTCCCGCTGAAAATCCGGGGGAAAAAACAAATAACAACCGGTGGCAGATTTCCGGTGGTTTCCGGTGGCACGCAGGAAGTTGTTCAAGTTGGAAATGCTGGTAACTCAAAAATATTGATGAAACACAATGAGATGCATCATGGTGGCTCGACGGGGTTTCTGCAACAATGAACTCAATCAGGCTTGATGGCTGGTGCTTAGTGGCATAATTTAGATTTGTAGGATGAAAATAGATTACTGTAGTATCATAATACTATTAATAACATTTAATAACATGTAATGTTTAGCGTACGTGTATATTTACACGTTTAATATACATACTGAAGAGTTTTGTTTGTAAAAGCATCTTTAAAACTTGCTTGTCGCAAGTGCTACTCTTGTAAGACTCTACTTAGAGGCTTTCGAAAAGCTACCCAGCAAAGCCTGCACAATATGCCTTCATCAAAAAAGCCTCATATGATCAATATATCAGTTTCAACAAGAAACGAAATTGCAAACAAGGAACCATAGGTGAGATCGACTCTGAATTGGTCAAGCTGTGCTTGGAAGAGGGCACCAGAAGCAAGTCCTCAAGTGGAATTCAACAATGGAAAATAAAACAAGTATCCAAATAAGTCAGGATACGTGCTAAATTGAGAGTTTAAGCCCCTACATTTTTGTTTGGGGGGGAAGTACCTGGGAAGAATGGCATAGAATGCAAAGCAGCTGGGGATAACCATTAAACTCACCACCTTGGTTTTTCCGGCAAAGGTAGGTCATTGGCTGAACATTTCACAGCAAATCTGTCCTGCTTGAGATCTAGATGAAGATTCAACTCTGCCAGGTGCACATTTGGAGGAACCTGCGACAGCTTCGCGCTGAGATGACCGGATTTTCGCAGCAAAAATTTTTCTTCCCCTGGGCCTCGAGGTTTTTCAAGGAAGCCAAACACCTCTGGCATCATGTGATGTCATTCAGAAAATGGTAATTTGAATAATTCATACAGGGATTGATGTTGCTTCTATGTTATATAAGCAAGTCCTCCCGTCACATGATTCCCACGACAACAACTTCGTAAATTTTCGCTAGAAGCTGCATGGGTGAGATTTTTGTGGTTCCTAAATATGGGTGAGTCATGGTGATTTCATTTGTATCTCAAGACTTTGAGGCCTTTCAAATGCGACCACCTTGGTTAAACCTGTTAAACCTCAATGACGACTGAGGTCAACGGCCAAGGGTTGGGTATCAATGAAAAATAAATATTAAGATTGGATACATTCATATATCAGTATAATTATATATCAGTATATATATAT
>DF243376.1:0-39706 GCA_000507305.1 Breviolum minutum Mf 1.05b.01 | reverse complement strand
AATATGTTCATAGTAGGTAATCACTCGAAATGAATAATTATATTTTTTCTTTATTAATTTTATATTTTATTTTATAATATAAATTATAAAAAAAATATTTTTCTTTCATTACCCCTATCCTTCTTATTAATAATAATTATTTACATATATCCATTTTATTCGAACACCTACCATATTAAAATCAAATCTAAATCTTTTTCGAAAAAAAAACATAAATAAATAAATACATAAAATAATAAAAAAAAACAATATATATAAATTAAATTAATTATATAAAAAAAATATTATTTGCCGAAATAAATCATCATTATATATATTTTCAAAAATATAATTTTTAATTAATATTATTTTATATAAAATCTTAATATTTAAAATTAAATAAAATTAAATATAAAAAAATAAAAAAAATCATTCTTTCAAATTATTATTTTTTTTTATAATTAATAAACATATTTAATATTATTTTTAAAGATATATCAATATAAATACATATTATTTATTATAAAGATATATTAAAATTAAATAATAATTAATTTAAATATAATAATATTAAATATATATAAATTATATAATTTTATTATTTATATAAATTCAAAAATTAGATAATATTTATTTGTTAGAATATATATATTTTGAAAATTATTCCGAACCTTATATTTATATATTTCTACAATGGATATTTTTTTATTTTTATTTTTCTATTTATGGATTTATTTAGTTTGTTCATTTTCCTGGCAAGTGAATCGGACGCTTGAAGCACCTTTCTTCACTATATTCCCCAGGATTTCGACAACTCTATCCTGCTAAGGCCCTTATTAAACCTTCATTTCTTTCGGGCAGTGTAGGTTTGTTTTTTTCACCAAACGAACCTTTCAAACTGATTTCCACGGTGATTTTCGTGGGTGATTTTTGTTACCCGACTTCGTTGAAAAATGCTGTACTCAATAAGAATCATCAAAACATTGGCGTTTCACACCCAGGCAATTTTTCATACCCATAGGATCCATGTATGGTATATTTACCTACATTTGGTTGATTTTTATGGTATATAAATGTAGCTAAATACACCATACATGGATCCTATGGGATAAGGATATTTTTCTCAAGCTTTTAGGGGAAGCCGTGCTTTTTGTCCACTGCAAAATAAGTGGGCCAAGGGAGATTCCAGGTCAACGGGTGGATTCAGCTGGAAAGTTCCAACGACTCAAAAGGTGGCAAAGGGTGGTAGGAAATAACTGTTGATGGTTGAGAAATCCTGCACCGTTTGGATGTACAAAAACCTTGTAAATAATGGGATAAAGTACTAATATCAAATGGTGAGTTTGCCGGATTTCTGGGGAGGTAGTTCATCCCACTATTTACAGGGTTTTACACATCTCAGTCCAGGATTTCTGAACCCATCAACAGTAGGAAATACGTTAATTTCCCTTCACCCAGTTGTATCCATTTATTTCAGTAGGTGAAATAACCCATTTCCAAAACCCCATTGATCCTAACTTCCTGGGACATCCAAGTGAAGGGCACCCCCACCTTCACAACCTTCATCCCTCCCGTTCCACAGTCCACCTCCACCTTCACGATAGGTACGGTGGCGGCAGCTTCCGTACTTACCGGCGGCTCCTAGGAGATTTCCGTCGATTTTTTTTTGGTAAAAGCAGTGTCAACATTATCATATATATTATATATACAATTATGTTTATCTGGTTGGTGGTTGAACCACCCATCTGAAAAATATGCTCGTCATATTGGACATCTTCCCGAAATAGGAGTGAACATTTCAATCAATCTACTTGTATAAATGAATATACATATCAGGCTGTTTGGTTTATATTTATATCTAGACTTTTTGAAGAGGTGCTAAATGGATGGTAAAGGGTCCCGTGCAGCAACCCCTGAAGAACACGCCAATCAAGGGTCATGCCAAACTAAAAAATCCACCATCTAACCGCTCAATTGGACCAAACACAAGAAAGGCCGAGATTGAGCAAGCATGACTCCATTTTTGAACATCATGAGTTGTTGTAAGCCTAAATTTAAGATCATCTCTCTTGGAGCGTTTGGTGGTCCTGAAAATTGCAACTTTACATGGACATTTGAATGAGGATCTTGCGGTGCAGGCGGCCGGGCCGGGGATGGGATGAACTGGGAAGAAACGTACCCATTTCCAGAACTTGGACTTCCCCTAGCTTAAACTACCACAGCAGCGAACAATGGTGGGCGATCTGAACATTCAATATGGAAATTTAGTTTGAAGTTGGCTCTTGTATTGTGATATTGTGTATCTTCTTGTTGGGATTCTTCTCTGAAAAGTCCCTAAAATTACAAATACACTGGTAGGATGAAAGTTATGCTTGTGGAGCATCACAAGATGTGAAACCCTTTCCCCGTAGAATCCTTCAATGGTCACTTGTTGTATCTTGCGGGCGGTCGGATTTCTTCCTCCGAAACTGTTCAAATCTGTTTAATTTGAAAACAAGGTGAAATCTGACCGTCCCGCACTGGCCACGTAAAATGAGCTTCCTAATTCGATCCGCTGCTGACCAAATGCTGATAGGGTGATATTAGCACCAAGAAGCATGTCCTCGTGAAGTCAGCGTTTTCATGTTTTGAAGCATTGCACATGAGAGAACGCTTTTGACACAAGTGTTATAGTATGTTATAGTTATATCACGTTGGCTGCCATCATTTACTGTTCAAAGGTGCCTTCTAGTCAATGCTACATCTCACCACGGACTCACTGGCAGGATGAAAGTTATGCTTGTTGAGCATCACAAGATGTGAAACCCTTTCCCCCTAGAATCCTTCAATGGTCACTTGTTGTATCTTGCGGGCTGTCGGATTTCTTCTTCCGAAACTGTTAAAAAATTTTATTAATTTAAAACAGGGTGAAATCCGACCGTCCCGCACTGGCCATGTAAAATGAGCTTCCTAATTCGACCCGCTGCTGACCAAATGCTGATAGGGTGATATTAGCCCCAAGAAGCATAAACTTTTGTCCTCCTGAAGTATTAACAATCCAACCCTTGATGGCGACCAGCTCTCAATATGGTCATCTTGGCTCATTTTCCCCTCACAGCACCACCCATCACGTCCTCCTGGGGTGCGACAGGGGCAGCTTCAGTCAGTGCCTCAGTGCCAAGGGCACGGGATCTTCAGATTGATTGGCGTTTGGCCCAGAAATTATGATTAAGCAACCAACCCCCCTAACGTACCCCCCTTAGACATCAGGGTTTAATAATGCCTCATATGGGAAACCAATGGTTTTCATAAGCCCTGATCATATAAGGCCGGCTATTTCCGGCGGGGGTGTTACGCTACGAGGTAGGTGGACTAGCCATTCGAAAATCATCAACTTGATCATGGCGAAAGTGGCGGTTAACAGAACAATCATTCTCGGTAGCATTTTGGTGGGGTGCGCCACATCCCATTTTAGGTTTCGAAAACCATTCGTCAGAATATAGTTAGTACATAGATTTGGTATAGTTTTCGTGGAGGATACAAGCACATCTAAACACAAAACTGAAACTTTGGTATACATTCAGTCCCTGGATTCCATCAGGCTTAAAAAATATCCTCCCTTTTTTCACTACAATGGCATCATTTTCGCCGCCTTTTCGAGGTTCATCCGAAACGTATCCTTCCAATTGAACCGCTCCCACCATGGTGGAACCCAGTTCCTGACCTCTGCCACCGGAGCTGCGGTGGTCTTGGCCTCGGTGCTTGCGCCAGTTTCCTGCGAGGGGCAGCAAGGTGGACCCTGTCACCATAAAAATGGAGGTATGGGGCCCTTACTGTTGATGATGTTGATGCTTCAGAAATCCGGCAAACTCACCAGTTGATATGGTAAATATCCTGTTATATTGGTTTGGGTTTTGGCACCATCCCAGGTGGTGCAAGATTTCTTCCATCGACATTATCAGTGGGGTTCCAACCACAATAACAAATTTATAAAGCCCACTTACAGGGGTTAGAACTCCATTATAATTTGGAGGTGCCCACCTTGTATGTACCCTATACATGTGCGATTTGATTCTTATTTCCAACGCTCCCCAAGCGGTTTACCTGATCTATACGGTGTGTATCCATGCGTTGTTTGAGTTGTTTGTCTCTTGCGCAGCCTATGTACCCAAATCTCTGGGTGGGTTGAGGTCATGATCGTAGTCTCCAAACAAGCTACAGGAAAGGAAAGGTGCAACAATTTGACGACTTGAAAGAAGGGGACCGTTGTGAAGTCAACCCATTTTGAAAACCAACACAATATTGAACCCTTCACCTTCAAAAACACCACTTACTTTAAAGGGGGGGGATTTGGAGATCGGCAGTTCAATGGAGGTATGCCTCCCAGGTGATTCAAAGTGACCTTTTCATCCCCTCCTTAACCATTTGAAAGGGTCTCTGAACCATCACAAAAAACCCAAACAGAATCGCCACATGCCATGTGCCTCCAATCCCACCAGTCACCGAACTTGGCGTGGGTGACATGGTGAAGCCATCATCCGGGGATCCGTGATTCGCCATCAACAATCAACATGACAAAGCTTTTCATTCCATGAAATTCGAAGGTGTGAACTATATGGAATTCGCGTTTCAACACCTTGGGTGTCAGCCCATGACCATGAATTCAATTTACACCCTGAATTCATGCTTTTTAACGGGGTTGATATCACCCAGGGCTCCACGGTCATCAAGAGAGGCTCCAGGCACCCCAGATTTGTTCCCAACCCGGCCATTGAATCAAAGACGCCTCAACAGGTTCAACCTTGGCCACTTTCTTGGGCTTCTCCTGAATGGTTCAATGTGAGTTCCCTTGTTTTAGAAGTGAGCTGAGTGTGACCTGTTGCCTGTTGGGATGTTTTGTTGAACTGAACATAAAGGAGATGTAAAAATGCATAGAAACGGGTTACCATCTATCTTATTTTTTTCTAATCATGTTAATACACGAGAAGTTGAAAATTTTGAAATGATGTGAATAACATTTATGCGGTTAACCATGATCCAAAAATATGGATAACTAGTAAATATTTTTCGCTAGATATTGATAAGAACCGTTCAATGTTGTAAATTCAGAGTGTTAATTTAAAAAAGAACAATATTGATATATGAAAATAAAATGCATTCACTATATTCAATTCGAAATGTGGTTAATAGAAAAATAGATAATATTGAAAATGAACAAAAAATCTATTGTATGATGAATTTTCAAAAAGACAGAGAGAAATTAAAAAAATGTTGATCAAATTGAGTTCAGTTCAAACATCAGAAATATCATACCAAAAAATCAATCATATCAGTCGCTTATAATGTGGTTTCAAAATCACACAATAACTGATACTAAATCAAAATAAAAATCTTCTTGCAATGATTTTTTGTGGAAAAAAGGAACCCTTTACTGTTCTAGCTTTTGCGTTTTCAGAGATGTTACACGTTCTGTCTCCCTTTTGTTCGCAAAAAAAAACCATGCTCAAAAGCTCCGGCCATTTTTCACTCCACCTCACGGCCGAGTGGTCATAGCTGCTGCAAATAAGTCTGTTTGACAGACCGCGAGATTCACATGCTCCGGTAGTACGGACATTGAAACTGTGAGCTAATTGGTTTAAATGGCTTGAGCCAGGGCTGACAATGATTGACCATAACCTATAAGTAACGTGGTTTACACAATCCGAATCCATCTGCCGTGTGGATCGACCTGTTGCCCTCCTTTCAGCAAGTGAAGGAGTGTGGGTCCAGCCTCCTCAGGCTCCAGCCTGCGGGCGTCGGATTGTGTAATTCTTCAACCATCGCTTCGAAAAACTCGTCCGGACACTGAACCAAGTTTCTATCATAACTATCTCCTCCTACAATATAACAAAGCATAATTACTAATATAGTTAGTGCGTCTTATCTTTAAATATATTTCACCCTTTCCCATCGCCCTTTTTGATTAATCTACGCCAAGATGCATAGTGATCTCGATGTTGGATATGAAGCCTCGGGTTCAAAAGGGATGCAGTGCATCAATGCTCTAAGTGATGTGAAATACTATTAACAAAGAAGAAAATGGAGAACACTCGCACTTTTTTCAAACTTTCCCCTCGTGATTCGATGTTTCAACTTCTGCGCTGTTGCTTCCTTGGCATCAAGTCTTCAAAACTACAGTCGTCATCCGCTCAATGATCAACACACCGAAATACTTGTGAGGCAACGTGAGTGCACTCTTGCACTCCTGCAAGTGCTTCAAATTGACGACCGTCTCATCCATTCGATCCTTCGATTGAGCGACATTCTCTTCAATCACGTCGAGGTCGTGATGGTGGTCTGAAATAGTCCGCTTCATCTTCCTGACCTTCTTTGAAACCGCCTTGATCTTTTCCTTTTGATCATCCACACTCTCACTCAAGTTGGTGATGGCGCTTTGAATGTTGCGGATCTTTTGGTTCATGTTTTTCTCCAGATCCTGCAATCGAAAGTGGAAAGACGCTGTCTTCTCAATCAAAGACTTCATGAGTTCAGTTTTGGCTTTCTCCTTGTCCAAACCCACAACATTTTCCTCAAATTGGCTACTCTGGAAGATGTTGTTCAACCAGTCAGGAGTAAAACCAGCCATTGCAATTGAAAGAGCGCGTTCAAAAATATGATCGGAACTTGAGCACTAGAAATAAAGATAGCAATCCCACATGATCCACAAATGTCAACTTGAACCCACTCAACGAAACCAACGCTCCCTTCAGCCAAAGAAACCAATTGAAGTGGATGACAAAGTCAGATAATGATCGTGCTCTTACAACAACAACAACAACAACAACANCAACCAAAACAACAGATTTCACATAGAACATCAAATGACCTTTTTTTTGCCAAACAATTTACTGTAAAAGATTTCACCGGCATATATATATATATAAATATATATATTTAGATGGTGATTTGGTGCCAAACTATTTTAAAGACCTTGTTTTGGAAACGCGTTAGAGATATATATAATTGTTTCTAAAGACAAATGGGGTACTACATTATCAATGAACATCATCTTTGATTTTTTGGTCGTTAATTAATCCTTTTAATGAACCCTTAATACGAGGAGTTCCTGAACAGAAGATGCACTTTCCCATCGCAACACATAAATCTTCTCAAAAGATACACATACCTCTCTTCCATCAGTTGGATTGAAAAAAGTTGCGTTTCACGACTTGCAAGCGTAGACCCTTCATCATATTTTTCACTTAGAACCGATACACTGCATTCCATCAGCCTCGACAGGAGTTTCTCGACGACATGACCGGCGACTGCCAGGCCGGCCACTGCGCATTGCGCCAAAAGGCGGAGGAGCATGTGCCGGTTCGGCATCAGCGACTCCAGGTGTTAGCAGGTCGTTTGGGTCCTTATTATCTAACTGAAGCGCATCCAAAATACCAAGATACACCTTCATTAAAAAACTGATTTTACTATTACATTTTACTGTTACTGAATGAAAAAAAATGTACATACACACTGCGTTTGGGACTTGACCTTTCGGGAAGATGCGCTTTGTCATCTTCCGGCCATGCGTGGTTTTGAAACCATGCTTGGCCCAGTCCGCCGGGTTGTCGCCCTCCAATGCTGGGTCTGGAACCAAAAAAGCTGGAACCACACCAGCTGGAGCCACAGGAGCATCTGTGGAAGCCACCTCAGGCGCTGCGCCATCAGCACTAACTTTTTTCCGAGAAGCGGCAAACTCCCAAATTCACACGCACACTCCATTCTTGGATCTGTCCCAGATGCCGACGCCTCTGAACTTCTTCACAGTCGACTGCATCAAGCAAGTCAACTTCGTCAACTCCTCTAGTCTTGATCGTTTTCTTTCCAGACCACAGCTTCAAGATCTGAGGAATCTCGGTCAATTTTGTTTGACGTCATATCTGCATGTCGTCAACCAACTGCTTGCGATCTTCATTCGGCGGCACTGTCGAGTTCCGCACGGATCTCATCCGCGCGGCGGGCGTCGATGCTTCACATTCCAACACCACTGGGGTGATGGTGGCTTGACATCATGCACGTAGGCGCGCATGCTGTTAGGGATCTCGGCAAACCTTTGAAGATTTGCCGAATTTTCGGGAGTTATATTAGTTTCAGGGAGTGTGGATAGCTTGAAACAAGAACGTACGATTCATATATATATATATATACATAAATATATATATATATGTATATGGTTTACCATCATCCCCGTAGAACTGGGTAGAAAAATCCCCTACATACACAGCCCAAGAGCCTTCGGCCGCTCGTTTAACCTGAGTTTGATCATGTAATGAATCTGGCTTCCGCTTTTCAGGCCCTTGCCCCTTTTTTCGGGGGGGAACTTGCTGTTGGTTTTAGGGTGGGTGTACTTTTGAGGATCCTTTACGCCTGAGGGCTCATAAATCCGAAGATCACCACTTGATATGGAAAATTCGTACGTTTAGCTTGGCACATTCTCCAGCCCTTTCGGGTTTTTCAGCTGCAGGAAAAAATTGAATCATTTTAGACATTCTTGTACAATTTTACAATGACATTCGCCAGTATCAAGTTTGATCTCAGCTGTTTGAGGCACGGGCACTTTCCAAGTCTTCCAGAATTGTCTGCAGTCGCGTCAGTAGCGGCTCCAGGGCCTCCTGACACGCCTGCGCGAAAGAATTTGCAAAAATCTACATCCTACACCACCTTTTATACCAAACAACTTTTGCACCTAACACCTTTCACGCCAAATGCCTTTTAGGAAAAACTCCTTTTGACCAGACGCCAAACACTTTTCACACCACGCAACTTTTACACCAAATACCTTTTATACCAAGGACCTTGTAGACGAAACAACTTTTACACCAAACAGCTTTTACACCAGAGCCATTTCAAACCAAACATTCTTGTCTAAATTCTGCACCAAGCAACTTCTACGTCAAACAGTTTTTATACATAATAGAGAACACCTTGTGCAACTTCCATGCATCAGTTGGCACAAATCAATTGAAATGACATGTTAGGAAGCGAGAGCGAATGCAGTTCCACACTTCAGAGTTCGGTTGATAACAACTCGAGCCTGCATCTGATCTTCCATGAACTCAACCTTCAAAAGAAAAGGTGGAAAACAAACGCGGATCAAGACATGGCAGAGAATGCTGGTGTGAATAGCTGCGAAGGTTTGACGCTCAAGCTTGAGCCAAAATGGCTACGGCCATAGCTTTTTACTACTGGAACACATATAAATCTTAATTTTCATGTTTTGATACTTTCTATTTAAAAAAATACCAAAAAATACATGCCTGTTCTCACGTTGTAGACATTTCCCTGCAATAAGAATCTCTTGTAAGAACAAATGGCATGTTCGCGACATGTCCTTTCCTGTTCTTGCAGGCACGTGACTTGATCATTCCAGAAGATATTGGATCTACCCCCCCACCCAAGATTCCAGTCACCACCAGGATTTGTACATTTTAAATAAGGGATCCACATATAAACCTGCATTTTCCAGTATTACAGAGAAGGGGGACAACCCACACTACATACTACATACTATTTTGCAATGCTGGATCTCTCCTTTGTTTTTTTGTTGCACTACCTGATTCGAGCCTTTCCAGAACACATGTTTCAAATTTAAAGGATCAAACCCCACTGAAAGAGTGCCTTGGGGCGGCACAACTGCTTCATAAAGATTCCCATCATGGATTACAATTAAAATGTGTGAGTGTTTCACCCCCAACCAGTTGCTAATCTAATCTTCATTGTGTATGCAACCGAGTCGGCTGCCAGAAGTTCGTTTGGTGACTACGAAAAGTAAGACCCAGTGTGCTAGTCTTAGTATAGATACCTGCAACCCAAATCATAGTCACCTGGCCTCTTTTTTGGGTGCTAGTTTTCCCGCCTGTATTTTCAAAAACCTCAAAATTGGCGGACCCAAAACAAAACCACGCAAATTGAGTTTCATCTTCGGGGTCAAGAACATTTCGCCAGTCCCCAGAAACCAGCATCCAAAAAACGCCCCTGAAAAGAGGCTGGTTCACCCAACAGCAAGGCGGATCGTCTTCCAACTTTCCAACCATCAATTTTCAGGTGCGAACCGTTGCTTTACCAAGAGTGTATCATCCAGGCCCCAGAAATAACGTGGGATTCCGAAGCCACCATGATGGATAGAATCCCTTAGAAGGCCACAGATTTCCTGGGGGTGTCTTTCAATTTCCATCGTTTGAAAAAACATTAAAACCCCAGAAAAACTAATCTGACAATATCAAAAGAAACCATTAATGAAGATGTATCTCCCTATTGAAAATGGTGATTTCTCCCAGCCAGTCATCTTAGTTTTCCGGGGCCCACCTTCCTTTTTTTCCACACCCACACACCTTTCCCAAACATCCCAAATTGACCTCGTTGGGTTCCACTTTTGTGAAAACCTTTGGCTTGGCTTCCAGAGTATTTTCCTGCCGAGGTGTTGGGGAAGGTCATGTCATCCCTGCAACAAAAAATCCCGGGAAATCCCATGAACGAGGTGAAATTTCCCCTCATGGTGACGTGACACGTCGTAGTTGTGAGGAGTAAGCAAGGAAGGTCATCCAGCCTTTTCATTCATCACTTCTGAACGGTTTTTGTTGTTTTTTCTCACGAAAAACAGTTGGTGGCTGACACCAAGCTATTTGAAACATATGCTCGTCAAATTGGATCATCTTCCACAAATACGGGTGAACATTAAAAAATATTTGAAACCACCACCTAGTTCAGTATGTTTTCTTAAAACCTTTGTTGACCCTTCTTTTGGTGAAAAAAACTGCTTGGCGAAGAGGAACATATCCAGAATGACCATAATGGGCTATAACAATTCCGTACTAAACGGGGGGGAGTATAATCCCTTATAAGACCCAGGCAAGTATAGCCGCATTTAACTATCGTTTTTTTCTCATCGCTGCTGTGAGAATGTTAAGTCATCCAGGATCGTGGGGTCCTTCATAGGTTCATGTGGTGTTGTTAACCTAAAAGGTGTAACAAAGATTAACAAAGGATAGAACAGGGGTCATTATATTACCAACCCAAACAATGCACCATTAAGGGCAAATCCCCCAAATTTACCAGACCCCCCAAAATGGGTCCCATTTATCGAACCCCTCTAGAAACCGTTTGAAATCTCATTCACCACCATCGCCATCAATCACCAACTGCCACTGCCGTTTGGCACCTCAAAGTCAAAGTCTGAAGTGTCCAAAACGTTTTTCGCTTTAGGACCTTCGCCCAACCTCAGCAATCATGGTGACCAGGGGTGAAAGTGACACGATTCACATCATTGGTGTCGTCGTCGTCATCATCATCATCATCATCATCATCATCATCATCATCATCATCAATGCCTTCATCATCACCATAATCTCCTTCAAACATGGACATAACACACTGGTAGCATGATGGCATGGCCTTCAATTGCATCGTATCAACTCAACATCAACCCAGGCTTTGCAGATGTGTTCGGTCCACAGACTCACCAGAAAAACCAACAAAAAACAAGTCAATCTTTTGGGGGGGATCTATTTTTTTTATCTTTTGCGGGATGTTTAGCATAGTCCTTTGACAGAATTTTGCTGACCTCCAACTTACACCCGTGAAAATCAACATGTCATCTGAAAAAGGACCACTTTAAAAGGAACTCACCTCTTTCAGCCATTCATTTTCCGGTGCGTTTGCTGTTAGTTTCAGGGAGGGTATATAATCCTTTGAAAGATTATTGCCATCCTCCAACTTAACAGTCATTATTCACCTGACAATTCGTTGTGCCCTTTTTGGGATGGTTAAGTGACCTTTTCGAAGGTTAAGTGCCTTTGGAGGTAGATATACAACAAGGTCACGGATTGAATCACGTGGCCTGGCAGTTCTCAGTTCTTAAAATAACCCACCAACACTCCCGTCAAAACATTCCCCATGACAAATGGAAAGCTCCGAGCAACGACAAGCCGATCATGGGCGCCGAAGGCTCAGTCGCTTTGTCCTGACGGGATTTCAGGCCACGGAAGCTTCCAATTTTCCGTTGAAGCCCTTTCCCATGAACGCATCCATGGGACGTTTGTATATCTACCTGTATGGTTTGCTACAAAACTCAATCCCATGGATCCTATGGCTTTGATTTAGACATGGGTAGTTTTTTTGGGGGGGCCCGACTTTTTTGTGCGACTTCTTCCGGGAAACTAACAAATCCCCTGGAAAATGCTGGTTGGAAGAAGATCCGTTCCTTTTGAAATGGTCCCTTTTCTGGTGACATCTTCATTCTTTTTGGGGGGGTAGTGATAATAAAAACATTATATATATGTATATATATATATATATATATATGGTTGGTTGTCAAAATGTTGGTTCCTGGATTGGGTCCTAATACCTCATTTCCATTGGGGCCCGCTTCATAAGTATCTTGTGGGCTTACCATACCTTCATTTTAGCAAAATCTAGGATAAAGTAAATTTTGTGTGGCAGGCGCAGTAGCGCAGACCTTTTTTCTGGCTTCGCTGCTATCAGTGCTGTCATACCACTGACCTCCTCTCGCTTTTCTCGCTTGTGTCTTGGTGGCTTGCTTGAAATACCCATGGCTTGGTTGGCCGAGTAGTTGGTTAGCTGGTTGGCTGGCTAGCTGAGAGGATTGTTAGATTCTGTCGGATTTTTTGGTGTTTGGAGGTTGCACGTCAGGTGGCTGGCGTTGATCTTTACATGCGGGCCGTGTGGGCAGGTGGCTCTCCAAGGGCTCCAGGTTCAATTTCTGCTAGCGCGAAGCTAGCGCGGTGCTAGCGCAAAATTCCGACTGCATTTCGCCTTTTTGGCTCCACAAAAGCACTGGATGCCTTGTCACCCATGTTGAAAACCAAAACGGCTGCAAAACACAACCACAATGAATGATACCAGAAAAGGTTTTCAAAACTAATCTCTGCATATTGACTGAGCAATGTTCACCATATCATAGTTCTACTAGCGCCACGCTAGCGCTATGCTGGCGCCTAGCTTGTGAACTGCGTGATTTCCTATGGGGCCCGCTTCATAGCGAAGATGTAAAATCAACTTTTCAATTCCAATTGGACCCACTTTAAATAATCCTTTAGACCGGGAATTTTGAACGCCAGCCAATATATACATAGTGATTAGTGAAAAAAAACATGTGGGACCGTTCCAAATGTGTTTTGTTTGTCTCTTACACAACAGGATGATGTCTATATATAGCACATGTATATAGGTATGGAAATTTAATATCAAACAGCCCGTAAGCAACTCTGCCTCTAAAATCTACAATGGCCATCAACCGAAGACGGGCACGCATTCTTTCTCAGTGAAGCAACAATCCATTCCCGGTGATGGACATCACCTTGAAGAAACATGTCCGCAAAAATTCCAGCACGAAAACAACCATGCCCTGCCCCCCCCGCCCCCCCCAAAAAAACACCTGGTGATTATGATTTATGAACCAAATTCAAGATGGAAACATTTAAGGCCGCCGAACTTTTCCCAAACAAACCCCTGAAAGTCCAAAGCAAAACTAAACGTTTTGACCGTAAGGTCGGGTTTTTCCTTTCTGGTGATTAGCCTCCCTGAACTAACATTTCGCCCCTGAAAAAATAGGCCCCCCCAATAGGAAAGGCTTGCATTCCAACCATCCATTTTTTAGGGACGAACTCTTCGTTTCAGGGAGTTTTTGTTCGTTTGAAAAAATTCCAACGCTAACCTCCAACTTAAGAGATCATTATTCAGATTTTTCCATAGGAAATCCATGCAATGGTATACCTCAACTTCTCCCAAGTGTCCCAACTTCCTACTCGACTCAAGGCTCCGCTTGTCATTGAAACCACCGCACCTCTACAGCAGGAACTGCAGGCTCCACCACTGGTTCAGGCTCTGGTGGTGCCAAAGCTAAAGTGCCATTGAGGATAGCCAAGCGCTGGCGGCAGTTTTCAGGGAGGGGGTTTTCAGCCCCCCACGGTTTTTCAGGGAGGAAGGCACCGGTGATTTTCCCCTTATCCCTTATCCATTCATGGGACGATGGTCAGTGTATTTACCTATACATGAATGCTTGATGGCTTGGATGGTTTAAATGGTAGGTGAATATATCATCATACATGGATTCTATGGGTATGGATAGAGCTGGTTGATTTCTAAAGTATTACCTCCAGCAACTGGGTCACAAAAAAAACTCATTGGTGGTTGACAAAAAAAACAGTTGTTCAGAGTGCTCTGGTCAAAATGGGTTCATCTTCACTGATTTTCGGTAGTGAAAAACTTCTACCAAACACTTTGAAAGCACCACCAAAAGTAACCGATTTTGTATACCCTCCGAAAATTTAACATGGAACCTGAAAATGGCACCCTGGAATAGGAGATTCCTTTTGGGAAACCATCATTTTTAGGTTCCATCTTTAACTTTGGGAGGGCACTTGGATAGATCTTTTGCTGAAAAACCCACCATTTCTGGTTCAAGTATCCAAGCATCAACGAATGAAAAATCCGCTCAAATCTCCAAGCACAAGTTGCCCTTTCCCAAGGAACATGTCCACATGGTTCCCTTGCAAAATCCCCTTTGGAGGTATCTAAATCCTGTAGAAACATAACCATCGCACGCATGGTTGGGGTGTTGACGTTCCTTCTGTTTCTTCAGATTCAGCTCCGAAAATTTGTGGCTGATGATATCAGAAACCAACTATTATAAATTATATCCAAACTATTGTCTGATATATATATATATATGTACAAGCTATGCATGTAGTTATAGAGATATGCACACCATGTATACAGTATGTATCTGCATAAATATATAAATATATATATATACACCATGTATGCGTGTATATATCACCTGTATCATATAAATCATATACTTAAATGATCTTAAATGTATACATTACATGTACATGAGTACCAATCACCCACCAAGCAAAACACTTTAGATGAAAAGGACTCTCCTATGTCATTGGCCTCCTCTGAACATGGTGGCCATGGAAGTTCAGCAAAGACACCCGACTGGCCACAGGATGAGACAATGATGCAGGTGAAAAGGCCATGGAGGGTAGTTGATAGGTGGTAATTTTACGAGGTGGTAATTTTGATGCATTCAATCTTCTGTCATTGATACTTGGATGGATGCATCTGGTGATCGTGATCAGATCATTTTCATGGGATGAAGGCATTATCTGAAAGGAGTTACCACCTACTCAACACTTCACCAACCTCATGCCATCATCTAAGAGCGGCGGCAAAAGAATCCTGCATTAGTCATCATCAAATAACCATCAAAATCATCGCCAAAATCAACACAAACGCCTCGTGGAGACATCGAGTTTCCCTATGCTCACCGAAATCAATAAATTTGGGGCGATCACCATCTGTCTGTGGCTTCAGACTGGAAATCATGATTTGTTTCTGCAGGGTCGGACCATCAACAGCATCTAACACATCCATAAATCCAAAAGAATATCCCTCATTAGCAAACACGCAAAAAATCTACAACCCTGAAAACTATTGAAAACTAACATGTCCCCCCAAAAAGGACTATTTCAATAGGAATTACATCTTCCAACCATTGATTTTTAGGGGACATGTTAATTTTCAGGGGAGTATCATCTCAAAGAGGTCGGAAACTCGGACATGATCAGTTCAACAAAACAAATCTCACGTTTTTTTTAAAGCCCCAACCTTCGCGACGACTTTCTTGGATGGATGCATTTCGGAAACTCCAAGTTTGGAAAACATCATTTTTTGGGGTTTCCCCCCAAAAAAACACCCCAAAGGTTAGTAAAACATCAATGTCCAGTACTTGGCCCCTAACAAAAGAAAACAGGGTCCCGGCTGCCGTCATTTTTGCAAAATCACCTACCGATTTTTTGCATCAACTTTGATCCCTTTAACCCCCCAAAAATGGTACAAAAAGCCCTGAAAAACAAACGGCTGGGAACCTCAAAAGTTGACTTTTTGGAAAAGGAGGTCAACATCTACAAAGATTACAAAGGACCAAATTTTTGGGGTTCCATGTTTGTTTCCCAGGAAGTAGCCTCCCTGAAACTAACAGCCATTTTGGACCTAAAATGGATGGTTGGGAATACGATCCTTTCCTTTTTTGAATGGCCGAATTTTTCAGGTGCGAACTGTTAGTTTCAGGGAGTGTATAGTCCCATTTAAATGAAACGAAACCCACAGGTTTTTGAAGCTTCCCCCAGTCTGCCACCACCTGAAGAATCTCTTGCGTCTCTCCCGCTGGGGGTTGCTCCACTATGGCAGTCGCTTCTGTGGCGCCCAACTGGCGGATCAAACAAGTGGCGACGAAACGACAGATTTCGGGGGATGGAACTTATTCTATTACCCATACTGTTGATGGACAAAATCCTGCATCACCAAGGATGATGATTATCCCATTATTTATAGGGTTTTAACCATCCCAGGTGGTGCAGGATTTCTTCCATCAACAGTAGGATCCATGGGACGATTGTATATTCACCTACATGAAAACCAAAAAAAACAGTCATTCATGTAGGTAAATATATACGTATATGTGCGTCCCATGGGTCCTATGGGTATTAGCAGGTTCTAGATATTTGTAAACACATCAGTTGTGTATATGATGACACAGAATTAACAGTAAGCAGTGAGTGAATGCTATTGTTAAGTTTTGACTAAGGTTTAGTATTGATATATTGATTGTGTATAAACATATACATATTCATACTATATATCAAGGATAATTTGCAAAAATAAACAACATGTATAATACCTATTGCACAATAATTGGATTCAATTGTGATACTCATCCAAACTTAAACAGAAATGAAACAACCAACTGGCCAAATCCAAGCCCAAAAACGGGCTGCAAGGAAAATCATCATCTACCAATCTCCGCGACTTTTTTAGATTTTTTTCTTTATAAATCAACTCCTGGGTTCCAAAATTGTTCCAATTTTTTTCCCAAAGCAGAATGTATTCCCAGACACTCAATGTATGGAATATTTATCTACATGAATGGTTGATTTTTATGGTAAATGATGGTAAATATACCAGTCCCATGGATTGTATTGCGTTTTTCCAAACATGGCAGTGGAACTCCAACACGTTTGGGTAGAAATTGCTCAAAGTTGCTATCTCCTGGACGTGCTCGTGACCAGAAACGTGTCGAATAGTCCTGGCTATTCGAGCAAGCAGCGATAAGCTTTTTGTTCAGATTCCAGGCCTGTGCATGACATCATCAGGATTTTTCCTTTTTTGTGCATATAGAGGTACTGAACATTGGTGAGTCAGGAATTCCCCTTTTTTGTGCCTATATGTCCGGTGTCACCTGAAACACCCAGTGGAAAAGTTCCCATACATTTAAAAATCATTGACAAGGGCAGTAAAGAAAATGGAACACATCAACCATTTGAAAAATCCATAACCTAAAAAACATGATTAAAAACATGGATGTCTTAACTGGCAAACACCAAGTGCCATGTGATTGCCATGTGATTGCCACTAAGAGCTGGCAGAATTTCCCAGAGAACTTTTTCATCATCTTCACCAGGGTCAAGTTTCAAGACACCAATACCGGTTACCCATGACGGATCCATGGAAAACTGGTATATTTACCTACATGAATTGGCTGATGTTCATAGCAAATAAATGTTCAAATATACCAGTTTTCCATGGATCCGTCATGGGTATATCTTACCATGAAGTCGTCCAAACATCAGATTCCAACCGAGCTAGGCAGACGTTGGAGCCGCTGACCAACAAATGGCCTAAAGGATGCCTCGGTTCAAGGTGACGACCGACATGAGAACATCCCCCATGGATCCCATGGCGGGACATAGACCTCTACCTGTATTTAAAACATACCCCCCACTGAAATTTGACAAACATATTAAACATATCCTAAAAATATCCAAAAAAAACGATGCTTTTGGAAAAATGCATCTCCTGTAACTCCTGTATGTGAAATTTCGGGAGCGGGAAGGTATGCTCCATGAACCCTTCTTTGGTCTGACTTCTTGAGGGTAACACATATGGCAGGAAAACCCCTGATAAATTCACGAATGCTTAATGCTTCACCTGAAAATCACCTCAAAGTGAACAAAACACATCATTTTTTCAGAGCTTTGGGTTCCAAAGCCTTTAATTTTGCAGGGTGTTTCTCAAAAAGATTCCTCTGGTTGGAAAATTTTCGGTCAGTTCCCCCTAAAGCTCGAGAATCGTTGGTCGAATTGGTGAAGCATCATCCATTTGTTAACATGTTAGACAAACCCATGACGGATCCATGGGACGATTGTGTATTTACATACATTTGGTTGATTTTTGTTTTTTTTTGTAGGTGAATATACCATACATGGATTCTATCCTTGGAGGAGTTCAGGCATCCTGATTTTACAAAAACTCTCAAATGACCTATTTCAGCTTCCAATGCGTGGGATATTCAAAAATAACCAACCCAACAATGCATACGAACAAAATACATGCAAGTCAACCAAAAACTAGCATGCATTTCGACGCTCGAAACTTCCGGTTGGAAGCAGTTTGACAAGCCGTCGCAAGTTCGAAGAAGTCGCCTTCGAAGACTTTAGTTTCCTTCCATTGCTTTTTTGGGTGTAGAAACTTTAGATATACAGCTTTGACACTTCGTTCCCAAGGAAATCTCGGACCAAAGTTCCAGTACTATTCAGCATATTTTTGGACAAGTATATACATGATGTCGTTGGTACCTTGCAATATGCCTTCCTTATCTTCCTTTCAAGGTTGTATGACTCCTTTGTCCTCCAATCTAAAAATGCCTTCCGGAATGAATGGTGGAATTTTCACCATTGCCAGGATCCATTTATTTCTCCATTTGTTTGTGGATCACAGACGTTTTAGTCCCCGGACCATGCAAGGGACCAAATAGGACCTCTGAATCAAACGGTGGAATGGACCGAACAGAACAAACAGGCTAACCAGTTGAGGTTGGTAGTTTATCCCAGTATTTAGAGGGTTTCATACATTCCAGGTGGTGCAGGATTGCTTCCATCAACAGTATGAAAACAATGATGCTAGAGCAAACAAACAAGATCTGACAGATTTACAGCGTCATTTCTTGTTCATTGAGTCAAAATTGATAGAAACACATCCGACCAATCTGGGAATGCAACAGCCATGGGACATTAGATCCAAACATGTTCACAAGTTCTTTCTTTGAGTGATCTTTTAATTGGTTCAAAAGGATTCTGAAACGACGACCTAAGAAAAAAAACAAAACAACTAAAAACACTAAATATATAGGATATCATTGGAATCAAATACAATATATAATCAACATTATGGAACTTTTGTTTTAGAATACTGTACATATAAGGTCCTAAGGTAAACTACTCATGTATTTGTTTGTTCCGAACAAAACATGGTGCCTCACCGGTTTGCCATCCATACCCACTGCCCACCTTCATGTGCCAAAGGAATGCTTTCAATTGGACTTGATGAACCTGCACGAATTCCCGCCGCAAATCCATCCGCCCAACCATTGGGGAGGTTGGAAACTTGACGCATCCCAAGGGGGAGAAATCATGCCGATTTTTGTTGGTTGCCCAGTTAGCAAGATATATACGCCCCCTGAAGTTTAACAACAGTTTGCCCCTGAAACAGCCATGATTTTGTTGGAAGACTAATTGTTTGACTTCCTTTCCTTTTGGGATGGCTGGTAATATTTTTCAAGGGCGAACTGTCTGTTCAACTTCCAGGAAGCCTTGGATATACGAAGCAGAAATTTTGAAACTTAGGCACCAGTGAAACTGGCAGCTTCAGGAGAAACGAGCCTAAGTGAGTTCCTCCGTTCCGGGGAAATCTCAAAAAGGTCAAACTACTCCAAGCAGCTGTTGGAATGACGGGGTTTTTTTGGCTCAACTGGTAACTGGTACACCCCCGAAAATGAAGGAATGTCCGGTAAAAAGGGACTATACCCTCCAGGATATCCATACACATCCCACCTCTGGAAAAGGAAAATCATCTTCAAAAGTGTTTTGGGGAGGGATATGTTAGTTCCCAGGAGGGTATGTAGGGAATACATCATCCAACCATTGATTTTCAGGGGACATGTTAGTTTTCAGGGGGGGTAACTGGCGGACAGATTTCTCAACCATCAACTGCATGGTAAGTCATCCATATGACTAAGATGATGGACAAAAACCCTTCTCCCAACTCCTTACACCCGCGAATCATACACCGGGATCATATTTGTTGGTTGTATCTTGTCCATTAAAAGAAATCCCCCTTGAATCACAACCTACTTATAGGTGCTGGCAGCTTGAACAAGTACAAAAACAGCACCTAAGCCACGAAAAAAACCCTCTCACTTTCCAGTATAATTACTGGTTGTTTCATAGGAATCCTTAGAATGATTTATCATATATAATCCCCAATCCCCACATAGCTGGGTAGTATTTCATCCCCTATACACCCTAAACAAACAGGAGCCCTTTTTCTTTGCTCAATTTTCTTTGCAAGGTACGGCTACGGCCTTCGTGATAAGGGTATACAACCCTTCGCCTGTCCTTCAACCATATTTTTTTCACTTAACCTTTCAACCAGAAATAAGGGTGAAACAAAAGGTGATCATAAGAGTTCAATACAAAGGCGCCAAAAAAAAACACTGGTGTCCTTTACTAAGGCCTTCTCACGCGCTAAGCCTTTATTTCTAGCTCAAAAATGCCTGAGGGGAAACGACTTTGAAGAGTCATATCACTTATCCACATGTGACCATGCCACGATCACCGCCCTTTGGCTTACCAGTTGCGACACAATTTATGGAGGCTCAGCATAACTACCCTGTGATTTTGAGGATTTAGCTCCTCATTTCGTGGGAAAATACATCATCCCTGGCTCCTTACCTCCCCCAATGTCACTCAAGTTCGCTCGTTCCACCTTGAGTTCCCCAGAAATGCAAGGCACCATCATAGCCACCTGACCTCTGCTTTTTTTCTTGGGAAACACAAGGATCCTTTAAACATGTAAAGGTCACCACAAAAAAAAAACGAAAGTTGGGAAAGATGATGGATATTGATGGGTGCAAAGATGGATGTTGAATGACTTCATGGGGTCATTTAAAGTGGATGTGTTTTTTCTTGTGTTTCTTTTTTGTGGAGGGTAAAAATCAGACTTTCACCAAACATCACCATCTCCACATGATACATTTACATTTTTTTGAAGTTGACGATGTTGATTGTTTTTGTTGATCCCATAGGATCCATGGGAATGATATATCTACCTACATTTACCATACAAATTAGCCAAATGTAGGTAAATATACCATACATGGATCATGTGGGGATGTTTTGAGATCTCAAACCATTCTAGTTTCACAAGATAAAAGCTTTCCGGTTCTGAGAAAATGGTTTCCACCCTCGACTCCTATCTTTGGTAATCTGTCCACTTCCAGAGATACATTTTCAGGTTGCGAGTCACATCCCTTTTAGAATCTTTCGCTTGGAAGATCTTCTCATCAACCTGAACCTACCCTCCTGGGAACGATCACATATCCCATCCTGCACCTGGCACCCTTTGAGTCAATGATTTTTGATGGCGAACTTCCCGTGAATGGTGGGGTTTTGTGATCGTTCCCGGGAGGGTAAATAAAACAGAACAAGTAATGGTTCCTTTACCAGTATCACACTTTTTTTCGGTGTCCAAACGGAACAAAACATCTTAGAGGTCTATGAAGGTGTAAATCATCTTGCAATATCTTCGCATCCATTTGGGGGTTATCCCCCCAAAAATGGTACACCAAACAATAAATTGTACATAGCAGTTTGCACATCTGTCCTATTCTGGTTGAAAACAAAAACTGAGCAAACAAAAACTATGGTCGTGCAGAATACGACATGGAACCTTATCTGAATCAGTTGCAATACTTAATTCATCCCTCATATAAAGGGATATTCCACTAAAAATACCTTTTGTGGCGGAAGGTCATATCTTCCAGGATTCCAGTTGAGTTGTGTTTTTTTTGATTGTGGGGCATTATCATTTTGTTGGTGCCTACGCGGGGGCTACGGCTTGCCTACGCGGCCACAGTGGGAGCCTACGCGGGCACAAGTTGTAGGAAATTTGCCTACGCGGCCTACGCGCGTGTGGTTTTGTTAAGAAGATGCCTACGCGGCTACAGTCCAGGCAGCTTTTCCCCACCTGTCAGATGAGGGTTGTTAGATTTTATATTAGTTGTCTTCTCCTCCGCCTCCTCTTCTTCTCCTCTTCGTCCTCCTCGTCCCCAACTGCGATGATGTGAGCTCAGTGTCCCTTGCCGGACCTCAACCGCGATCATGTGAGCACAGTGTTCCTTGCCGGACCTCAACCGCGATCGTGTGAGTTCAGCGTTCCGTGCCGGACCTCAACCGCGATCATGTGTAGCTCATTGTGCCTCGGGAGATGCTAGTTTGAGGGGAGGTGTTTGTTGAAAAACTTCATGGGGGGAAGGGTACCTACGTGGCTATAACCAAATTCGCCTACATCTCGCCCACGGCTACGCCTACGCGCGCCTACGCGAAAAACCGTCTACAGTTTTGTTTTTTTGCTGCCAATTTCTACTATTTACAGATGTCCGGGACTCTACATTTATGACAAGTTAGTTGTGAAATTCGGCTTCCCGTATTCGCCTACGGCTTGCCTACGTCCACATAATCTTGTACATGTGCCTACGCCCGCCTACGCCCCCAAGGGAAATGCCTACATCCACAATGATCAATGTCAACCTCCTGATAAATCCTTTTGTCTATAAAAAAATCTCTGCTCAGTTGTCCTTTAGGCTGATAGAAACCCATCCATGATCACCATTAAAGACCAAGACACGCTAATAGGCCATCATTCTCTGGATGCCAACATAAAGAGGTAACCTTCCACAAACGAAACGCTGTGTGTCTCGAAAAAGGAGTCAATTCAACTCAACTGTCAACCAAACAACGTCACACAAAACCAGAAACAAGTGGAGAATAACATCCATCTCAAAACCACCAAACGTGGATTAAATGATGATGATGATGATGATGATGATGATGATGATGATGACGACGACGACGACGATGATGATCTCAACTTTCCCACAACTTGTGACCTCAACAAAACTAGTGGCGAAATGCCATCGGAAAAAAAAACCAAAAAACAACACCCGAAAGTTGAGAAACAAAAAACCAGCTAAACAAACGGTCGTTACTATCTTCCTGCCTTGGTCTGACATCTTACGGATTAAAAGAAATATGGAAGGCTATTTCAATGCACCCAAAATAATGGTCCATATTTAGGAACGCCATCCTAAGTTTGTTTGTCAAAAAGGATGCCCTCCTTGCTTTTTCTGAATCGAATACACATCTCGAACAGTTCACTTTGTTGCAGTAGATTTTGGGCTAAAAACACTTTCACAAACAACCCGGATAAACCGCGCCAAAGTCAGTTTTTTTTGTCCCAGCAAAAACTCTTCCAGATTTTTTTCTTCACGGTGACCGTGAAACTCCCCAAATCCAAATCTTGCCTCTTTCTGATGTGCCTTGAAGACTTTGCGCACACTCATGGTCCGGATATCCTCTGATTCACGGATTCAGAACGGATTCCACAAGGCGTGCGAACCACAAATTCAGGGGATAATTGAGAGTGATGGGAGAAGGGGATTGGGGAGGTAAGTTCGTGGGTTCTTTCTTCGCAGAAATTGACGTTGGAATGATTTAAAACTTGCAGGATGATATGGATGTATATATCTCTAGTAAGTAGAGCCTCTGAATGTATCAAATCTATAGCGATGTGTTGTTCTTTCTTCAGGACAAGTGAAACAATATTTTACCTGTGAGTCACAGCACCGACGTGTTGGTGCGTTCGACTTTGGTACAACATCAACGCTAGTTGGTGGTTGAACCAACCCCTTTGAAAAATATGCTCGTCAAATTGGATCATGAAACCCCAATTTTTGAGGTGAACATAAAAACTATTTGAAGCATCAAAATATCTGGGCTAAATTGGAATAATATTTTCCCAAACACCTGGATTTTCCTGAAATTTTCGGGGAAAATCCTGTGAGGTCGCTATAATTTGACCCATCAAACTGAACCAATGACCAACCCTTGAAAGGCCAATGGTGATCGATATACCAAAACCCCCCTTCCTAGCTCCAAACATGACGATTGCTGGAACATCCATCATGAATGAGTTTTATGTATTTCCCATGAAACATGGAGGATATTCCAGCCAGTCATGTTAGGTTAGTTTTCCGGTGGTGTAATACATCATATGTATCCTTAGGAGTCCCATTTGGACCAAACAATTCCTGGCTGGTCGAGCAAGGGATGATCCTAAGGATCTTTCGATCCTACCAAGTTGCAAAGTTTGGTACAAATTGGATTTCCTGGGTATGTATGCATGCAAGTATATAATATCCCATACCATCCATGTATGTTATATTTACCTACAGTTAGTTGATGTTTATTGGTAAATGTAGGTAAATATACCAGTCCCATTGATGCCATGTATATGTATATACAATATATACATATATATATAATCCATCAACAAGATCACTTTGCCCCACTTGTTCCACCACAAAATTTTCCAGACAAAAACTCCCTCAGTCCGAGGTTCCATCAACATCACCAGTTGATCCCTGGAGGCGCTGGCTAACCATTGACCGTTCGGACTCCATGCCTCGTTCGTTGGATCTCGTGCATGGCATGAAGAGATGGACATGACGATGATTGATGGGTGATGATGTTGCGTCTGGATGGTTGGTTGGATGGATGCATGGCATGGCGGATGGATGATTATTTGATGATGTAACCCCATATCATGCTTTCATGATCTAAATTTTAATGATTGTAAGATTGACTTTGGGCATCTATCCATGTACAATACTAGAACAACATACCTGCTGTTGATGGAAAAACTCTTGCACAAATTACTAATTACTAGATGGTTTGCTTGTTCTACCCGTTCATAGTTGTATCTTGGAGACCTCCCTCAAGGGAAACCTCTCAACAAAACAACTAACTTGCGTCCAAGTGGCCACTTGCGTCACCGTATTCTTATGACCTAAGGCCATGCCGGACCAAAAAAAAAGGCCTTTTGTTCCACATTCGGCCTTCCAAGAAATTACAGGTGGAAGGTTTTTTTTCTCATCATAGATTCGCTTTTAGATTCTCAAATAAAAACGATTTAAAAGTTTGATCAAAATCAACTTAGCCTCAACATATACCTTATGCATAGGATACATGTATAGTATATACATACCTACATTGACCATAAAAGTCAACCAAATGTAGGTACTGCATATGTAATATACATGGATCCTACGGGTTACATCCCACCTTGAAAAAATGGTCGGGGTTTAATGCTGGGCCTTTCCGAAGAAGGTAGACGGTAGATGGAGCCGTGGTTCCCAGTTGTGTGGTTCCACAAAAACCACGGAGGTATAGGCATCATACGGATCACAGCTCACCTAGATCCTCCATACACAGCTGTATGGTTGATTGACCTACAAAACTCACGTTTAGGTTTGCCGGAGCTATGAACGATTCGGTGATGTGTGCCATCAAAATCTTTCAAAATCAAAGAAAAAAGCCACCAAATCATCACCAAATTGCTTCAACCAGCCTTCCTGCTCCCCTCCCCCCCCGAACAAAAACTCACAAAATACCGGGTTATCACATGGTCAAGGTCCCAAAACCCATTGACCCAACATCCCCAACCAACAACTACCAACATCCCAACAATGTAGCCAAGGTGACAGAAAATGGTAGTAATGGCCTCGGAGCCCCTAGGGTCCCACAATTTAATCTGTGAATCCTGGCGGCTGCGCTTCGCCAGCGTATTGGGAAGCTCATATGGAAGGGGAGGGTATTGAAAGATCAAACAACAACAAACAAGCAACAACCAACAAACAACAACCAACAACCAACAACAAACAACCAACCACCAACCACCAACCACCAAAAACCACAACCAACCACCAACCACCAACCACCAACCACCAACCACCAACCACCAACCAACCAACCAACCAATCAACCAACCAACCAACCAACCAACCAATCAAACAGGCGATTGTTGGTTGCAAAAATTGTAAACATCAGAATCACATTGGAATATAGTGCATATCAATGGGAAGTCTTTGTTCACGAAGGTTGCACAAGATAAAGGATCATCAACAACAAAATCTTGAGTAGTGTGTTAGCTACTTTGTGCAAAACAAACACAATAAGTTTTAAGCTACTAGTACAAAGAAAAACCTCTACCATCCCATAATTATACCAGTGATTTAATAAGGAATCCTCATGTATAGCTTACACTCCCTAAAACTAACATATCACCTGAAAATAGGCCATCCCAAAAGGAAAGTATTCCAAGCAGCATTTTTGGGTGCGAACTGTTACTTTCATGGAGGGCACTAATCCCTATACACCTGGAAGATCAACATGGAACCTGAAAATGATGGTTTCCAAAAGGAATCTCGCATTCCAGGGTGCCATTTTCAGGTACCATGTTAAACTTTGGGAGGGTATATTATATAACTTGTTCATTTTCACTGCCAACATCTGAAGCTTCAAAGTCCACAAATCCATAAAGAATCCCCACTTAGACTTGTCGCCTTGGAGCCCGTGGCGACTAATCCTTTGGTCGGATGCCAAGCGCAACACCTGCGTTACGTTTTTTTCGGGAAAATGACCAACCCAAACAAGAAAAACACCGTTTCAAACAACCTGAAACTGAACCAAAACCACCGTTTTTTCTTACATTCCCGAAAACTAACATGTCCCCTGAAAATTGATGGTTGGAAGATGTATTTCCTATTGAAACAGTCCCTTTTTAGGGGACATGTTAGTTTTCCAGGGTGTATGTTTTCATTGTTGTTTGTTTGTCTCTGAACTTGTGTTTAATTATATCATATCACAAAAATTGAAACTAAACAAATTATGTATAACCACTTCGGAAGCTGTTTTGAAGACAGTTGAGTCGGAGAAGTCATCCAGCTAACTACAATGATCAAATAGATGTATAGATACTTACTTCCCCCCCCAAAAAAAACAGTGCTCCTTGCCATCCCAACTGGTATGGACTCCAGTAAAAGCAGAAAAAAATAACTCGACTCCAACTCAGCGGAGTGCCAACCAAAACCATCCCTTACTAACTAGAAGATGGGCCCCAAAAAACCGTCCGTTCAGTTCAATGAAGTGACATGGGTTGTTTCTCTACAAATGGCATACCAAAAATAAATAGAAGTACCACTGGGATAAAGAAAAACACATCACCTCGGAAATAAGGGGAGAAGTCAAAATCATGAAATTTCACAAAACTGAAATTCACTGGTGACTTTGGGGGGCCCACTTTGCAACAGGGGTCATGAATTTACCAACCCAAACAATCCACAAAAGGAAAATCCCTTAAGATTACCATACATGGTAATTGTTTCATTTCAATGGGTAACTTAATGATCTGGCCAAATTTACAAAAGATCACGAACCCAGATTTTCCTGAAATTTTCGAGATTTCCCTTCCAAAACGCTACCTTTTGGGATGATCCCTGTCGCAACCCCAGCAGATTTTGGTTGCCCGACTTGACGTCCCAACCGTGCCCCGTGAAGGCACGTTCCTGGTCGTTTGTTTGGCATGGCCGTTTGGGTTGGCCGGGGTTTCGTGAATCCAAACACATGGTTAGGTAGTTAATAGGCATGGGTACAATATAGTTGAACATCTTGCAACCAACCTCCCAGTTGGATCCAGTTGGTAAGAACTAGATATTGGTATGTTTTTGCCCCCCAAACCATTTGAACAGAGATATGCTTGTCTAAAGTGGATCAATTAAATCGTTTAACCCAGTGTTTGGGGGAGAAAAATTACGAATATCTGAAACCACCTAGAGAACCATTGGAAAAAAGAACCTAACAGTGGGTTGGTAGCTTGAGCTACCAAAAACCAAACAAAAATCACACGTCGTGCATTGATGAACAAACCTTTCCCATGCGTGGTTTTTGCGAGGTAAACATGATGAAAACATGTGTGAAACTCTTCACCTTCTTCATTTGGTAAACATGATTTCCCAAGTGTTCGTTGGAAGCATAACATGGATTAAGATTTTTCCCAAGTAGAGGATAATACCCACCAGGTGCTTCCAAATGATCTTTTTTGATGCTTTGGGGTCACCTCTCTGCCAACCTTCAAAAAAGGGTCAGGGTCCACCATCCATCCCCCACCAAAAAAACATGTGAATTCCTTGGCATGTTTGGATCAGTGGGAGTAAACACTAGTTTTTGCTGGTAAGAAGTCACCTCTTGATTTTGTATACCAACTTTATACTGACGAGTTTTTCCATGCTAATGTAACAACCAACATCTTTAAACACACATATATGGATGTTTCCGAAAATAGTGGGTTTCCCCCCAAATCATCCCATTAAAAAATAGGGTTTTCCATTATAAACCATCCATTTTGGGGTACCACTATTTTTGGAAACACCCATATAACATCACACAAACCATCCAAAAATAGGATTCCATCCAGGCCCTCTACAAAATGAATCAAAATGGAACCTCGTCGCCAGTGCGCAAATCCCATACCTGCGGTGCAAAAAAGGTACACATCCCAACAAACAACATCTGACAATACTGAACTGTTCAGTGAAACTAGTAAAAGATTTCTACTTGAAGCTTCATAAATAGGTTACACCTTGGAAAATTAAGATTGATACTGAACATGATGCTTTGGAAGGATACTGAACATGATGCTTTGGAACACATTTTTCCTTTCAACTCATGGATATGAAACTCTTGGCTTATTATATGTACATCAAGATTTAACCAGTGTATCTCATGGTCCTTTCACTTTCAGACATAGCTTTCAAAGCCATATAATATATATATATATACACACCTATAGAATAACCCAAATTGACCCCTTCTTTTGATTGGCAAAAGACCCTTGTTGTGACAAGGGCTTCACCTTCAAAGAAGCCATAGAGGCTCCACCTGGGCGCCCTTCAAAGTTCCCAACATCCAAAGGATGGCCATCCCTAGTGCCAGCTATATTTGTCTGACTTGGACAAGGGGGATGTACCCTCCCTGAAACTAACAGTTCGCACCTGGAATTGAATCGTTGGAACTTCCGTTACGTTTCCTTTTGGGTCGGTCGTTTAGGATCGTTTAGGCCTATTTTCAGGGACGAACTATGAGTTTCAGGGATGGTAAACGGATGCTTAAATGGTTTCCTGCTTCCTGGTTTCCTACAATCATCGGCAACCCCCATTACCTGACCCTTTTCCCAAGGGATCCAAAATACCTCGGTTCGGCCATTAGCCGAAACCTCATCCATTTCCATCACTTTTTTCAGGACAGTTCAAACACCCCTCTTAA
Organism: Breviolum minutum Mf 1.05b.01; assembly: GCA_000507305.1. Taxonomy (NCBI): domain Eukaryota; class Dinophyceae; order Suessiales; family Symbiodiniaceae; genus Breviolum; species Breviolum minutum. The sequence goes on along the minus strand of DF243376.1, from coordinate 10,412 downwards.
CCAAAAGTTGATTACGAACTAGCTGGTTCGTTTCAACCTGTCTGAAACATATTCATTTCTCGGAAATAGGAGGAACATGAAACATATTTGAAACCACCACCTAGCAAAGCACCTTTGCAACTTTAATGCGCCAACCCCTTCGCTTTAAATGGCGAAAACACACATTCCTGGCGGCCACCTTCGCATGCGAGTCATCCGCGCAGGAGCAGAATTTCTCTCCAGTGGGGGCAATCTGAGTGGCAAAATTGGCATGTTTGGTTCGTAGCTAGGAATCTCGGGAAACCATAAACAATGACCAACTAGTTGGTGGTTTCAACCCACCTGAATAATATTAGTCAAATTGGATCATTTCCCCAGGTAGGGGTGAAAATAACAAATATTTGAAACCAGCACCTAGCCAAATGATTCACTTAATTTTTGCATATTTTTGTATGACAAGTTGCGAACCAAAAAAATACTCCACATCCATGGTATGGAAGTCACAAAATCACATTAGGAAAAATCCAGAAATTGACCAGAGTTCCATATTGAGTTATCATTCTCTGCTCCCAATGGATATGTTGATAGCTCCCATTCTGAGGCTCGAAACCAATGGACGGTTGGAAAATCGACTGAGTTTCTAAGCTGAGAGAAGACCCGCACACCCCCGAAGTTTAACAGTTTCGCTCTGAAACATGGTGGTTGGAAGACGATCCTTTCCTTTTTCGGAAGGTAACTTTTCAGGGGTGAACTGTTAAACTTCTGGGGTGTAATATGCAACCAAAAAAGAAAGCAACACCTGAAAAACTCAGAGGACTTTTTGTTGGACTCCCCACATGGTTAAAAACCAATCAAATAAGCAAATTTAAAAAACATAAACATGGTTTGTTGCATTTATTTAAACCATGTTGGACCGAAACAACCATTCTTGGTAAGGTTTTTGTAAGGGCAATCTATACTACTTCAATTTTATACATTGCCAACAATTTCAGAGAAATCTGTCGCCCCCAAAAAAAATCATTCCTCACCATCGGAGCCACTGCCTGGAAAAACCCCCGTTTTTTTTACACAAAACCCCGAGTGAAAAACCAACGGCGGTTTCAGGGCCCCCATAATATGATGGGCCTTAGGGAAAATGGATCTCCATTTTCGCGGAAATTGGCCATTTTGAGTATCTAAGTTAAATGTTCTGGGGTGTAACCACCTTGAAATTAAAGTTTGGGCCAACAAAAACATCTGAGTTCATTGAAAATTCCTCCAACAAATCCCTGAGTCCGGAAAATGTTTTCACATCAGATTCCCAAGTCCCGAAACATCCTCCTTCACAAAACAATCACCTGAAACATCCAGTTCTAAATTTCATTGGCTATCACTTGGATGATTTTGAATCTAATTTACCATGGACAAAATGATTGGAAATCACCAAACATCCATCCATTTGAAACTGGTTGTTTGGAGGTTTTTTTTGTTCGGCCGTTCCGAAGCAACATCTCCGAGCGACTGCGATGTCACAGACCGAATCTTTGTGCCCTTGAAATGTCTGGAAGTTGTAGATGTACTGATCCTGATGATGATTTGGATGTTTCCAAAAATAGTGGTACCCCCAAATCATCCATTTTAATAGGGGTTTCCATCATAAACCATCCATTTTGGGGTACCCCTATTTTTGGAAACACCCATTTCAGCATCCACGAAAAATCATGGGCTCCCATATAGGATCCCATGACGGATCCATGACCACCAAACAGTAGAATGGAATGTCAGATTTTGAAGCTATTTGAAGCTGGGCCTGCTGGGGTCGCTTATCGGGATATTCCCCCAAATTGGTGGTTTCATAGGGCCCATGACGGATCCATGGGACGAACGGTATATTTACTTACATGAATGGTCGATTTTTAGAGCAGATGTTGGTAAATATACCATACATGGACCCTATGGGTATGAAATTGACGGAAACGGCGGTGTATTGTACAGACAGTATACCTTCTTGACATGAAAAAATGCCAATTGGCATTTCTTGCTTTCGGCTACATATGTTGTTTGGGGGTAGGAGCGGCATCTGGGTGAATACACATAGTGTACACGATCTTCATTGAATGCAATTGCGTGCGATATTGGAATCAGAATTACATCATGGTCAACTAGTGCTATGGGTTCGTGGAATTTTCTGACAGTTCCTCCTAGCAATCCCTTTCAAAAGGAGTGAAGGGGGACCCTTAATGATTACAGAGCACCAATCACCAAGCAAAGCGACTAAACAAACCTAACCTTTGATGCAAAAAATGGCTCAAAGAAGTCCGCAGCTGGATTTTCATGGTTTTTGGCGAGACAGCATAACTCTCATATAATTCAATAGTTTGGTGCGTTGGTCTAGACAAATCATGATGATGGAATAATGAATACACACAGACACACACTCTACAAGCAGCATCTCCTACCAGCCTTCATATATTGCAAGGGCCGATTCAAAAAAAACATCAAACACACTTTCTGTATGCACAAATATATACAATGTACGCCCCCGAAAACCAACCCCTGAACCTGAAAAAACCGTTTCACGGTTTGGAAAGCGAGCTTTTCACCATCCGAGTTTCCCAGCACCAATATATTTGTTGATCCAGTTTCTCTTAACAAAAATGGCTAAGACCAAATATATCATATCTAAACTAAACCTAATACATCTACTTGGTGGTTGAACCACCTTTTGGAAAAATATTAGTCAAAATGGAGTTTGGGGTGAAATAAACAACAAACATGAAACCACCACCTAGTCATTCCTCATTCCTGCCACCACCGGGTACTTGGAGGATCATCCCATTTAGTAAGTGGTTAATAACCATGGTTAATAAGCCCTCTAAGTAGGGTTCTTCCCTTCCAAACGGAGTATAATAAAATGGCTTATTAATTCTGGATGGCCCTACGCACTTTAATTACTAACTGGGATGACCCTCCAAGTACAGCACCTCCAAAAATCGTTAAGCACTGGGTTGCCGGGACCCAAAGCTTAATGAAACCCAGTTGATCGCCACTGACCATCACGGACTGGGTCCACGGTGTCCGGAGATGATGCGAAGATGTGATGTTCGAAGAGTCGTTTGTTTTTTTGGTGAAATTAGCGAGAGGTGTCATCTTTTATATTTTTTAGCAATATTCTGAATGGGTTCTTCAAATAACACACCACTTCCTGATATGGTTGTAAACATCTTCAAATTCTCACCAAAAGTCAGCCGAACATCAAACATCACCATTAATTCATGAAATAATCATAGTCCTACGCCAAACAAAAAATGTGGTTAGTTGGCGGTTTTCAACCCAGTTTAAAGATATTGTAGTCAAATTGCATCATTTCCCCGAATGTTTGGGGGTGAAAACAAAAAAATGTTTGAAACCACCACCCAGGTGGCTTTTAAACAATCTCATCCCCAAGGTGGTTTTTTCTCCAGGTTGTTCAATCCTCAACTCAACCAACTCAACTCAGAAAACCTCGTCAGGTGTCCAGCGCATGGCTTTGATACCAGCCTTGGCACCCACGAGTGGAATCGGTTGAACAAAACCATCGGAAGTTGAAAAACATTGCCTGGGCCAGCAATCACTGCTTTGTTTCCAGTAAATTTAAACAAAGGTTGGCCATTTTAGGATTTTTTAGGGATCTTTTGTCATTTGGGTTCAACATGCAAACGACATGATTCCGACTCCAACACCCATGTAGTGAAAAATGAGCGAAACAACTCAACACCTACAGTCTTAGTGTATATATATATATATATTCTTTATTTCGGGGGTGTCAAACTGAAACGCCTGTTGGGGGGTGAATTGCCAACTTTACTGTATTAATTTCTAAAAATTCGTTGTTGAAGCAACCAAGATGCTAAAGAGCCAAAAGAAGTCCAAGGTTGCAAGTAGCAACAGGAATTCATTAATCAATCAGTCCATCAACCAATCAATCAACCAGTCAGTCAATCAAACTATCAAACAAGCAACCAAGCAACCAATCAATCAATCAATCAATCAACCAATCAACCAATCAACCAATCAATCAACCAATTAACCAAGCAACCAAATAAATCAACCAACCAACCAACCAACCAATCAATCAATCAATCAATCAATCAATCAATCAATCAACCAATCAATCAACCAATCAATCAATCAATCATTCATCAATCTAAATCGAAGTCCTTAAGCAAATTGTTCAAAAAGTTTTAAATCTACTCAGTTCGCAGGTTCAATCCTGAAAATTAACCGAAAAATCGCCCTGCTTAATAGTGGAAATAGTTGGTCTTGCCCTATTCGACTATAGCTAGGTAGTTAAAGCACTGCCAAAACACAAGACGCACTCATGAAGCAAAATGAAACATTTTGAATCAATTTACCCAAATAGGTCTGAAATAAAGAACACTAATAGCAAAAAACGCAACAGAAATCAGGCAAAATCGGCGTGTTTTGATTTTCATGAATGCTCCATGTCTGAAGTGACTGGTAGTCAAAAATCATGAGTCCCATCCCAAACAGAATATTCCATGAGTCCCTGATGTCTGAGATTTGAAGCAACAAAACATATCGGCAGTTGATGGTTGGGTCACCCAATTGAAAGCCATTGTTTTCTCAAATTGGGGATCATGAAACCCAAAGGATCGAGGTAAAGATTAAAAAATGTTTGAAACCAACACCAAAACAAATTGTCTTCAAAAGCTTTAACTATTTTTAGATCTTTTAGCAAACACTTTTGGGTGTTTTTGTACATCCAACTTTCACCAGCCATCCAATTCCGTAAAAAATCCCCCGTTGTTTTTTGTCTTTTGGGGCCCAGTGGCGTTGTGCGCTTGCATGACGTTCTCAGAGTGGAACTGCAAACCTGAAGGGTTTTTTTATCCCCGCCACGTTGGAACGGAAAACTGTGCCCCTAAGAAAAAAACTTGGAAGGAAACCAAGTGATGGATCGCTCTATAGGAAGATGTTCAGGAAATGAAACATCCGTGTGTTTAGAGGGTTTTGGAAATTGCAGTACGAGTGAGTTGGCACAAAGAATTGAAATTCTACATTTGCTGACGCATCAGAGTCTAGATTCTAGATTTTGCATGGAAGGTGGCTGCCATAAGGAGTTGAAAACGAAAACAATAAAATAAATAAGACCCACGTCAGTGTATTCATAACCCAAACAATGCACGGCTAATAGCCTAAAATACCTCAAACTCGTACTACCGCCCATCCAAAAACAAACAACAAACCGACTCAAACCACGAGACACACCAGCTTCCAAAAAACCAGGATCCGTGGTCCTTCCCATTTCCACTAGTCACCTGTTCCCATTTCCATCCCAGAAACTCCTGGTGGAAATGGGGACCGGTGACCGGTGGAAACCTCCCCCAACATGGGCCAAAGTGACCGTTCCAAATCGTCATTTCTCCAGCCAATGTGCCCGTCAAAAGCCTGCGGCCTCGGCAGGCTTTGGGAGGAATAAAGCCATGGTTCCCCTAAAAATGCCCATCTTTTGATGCTTGGAGAATTTTTTTGAGCAAATGTTATGTCAGGTGATATAAAAAAAATGTAAATGTATATGTATATACAAAGCAATCCCATTACTTGGAGGACAGGTTGTTTAATTTGATCTCTTTTGTGCTGCAGGATGGCTTTGGATCGAACCGTGGGGCACGGTTCGTGAATGGAGTAGGATGTGAACCCCGCCCTCCTTAAAGGTAAACCCCATGCAAAGGCAACAAGCAAACACATCTTGTGACTGCCTGTGACCCTTGTGTCATGGCCCCAGCTGACCCTATACTATATATGGTACGAGCACCACTACTTTAAATCCGCCGACCCCTCGCCCAAGCTCGAGGGGGAGGCGAGCGGGAAGGACAAAGCCAAAGCTTGACCTTGAGAAAGAGTGGCAGTGAGTGTAGCCCCGCTCGGTGTTTCTGCAGCCAAATCAGTACCTCAATCCAACCAAGGCCCATTAGGTCCATCCAACCAAGGCCTTAAATGCTTCACTCGACGGTTTGGCTGCATGCCCAACAGTGCTGCCCAGGGCTTCGCCCCACCTACCACCTTTGCTTTTAGGGGGTTCGAAGGTGCCCACATGGCAGCGGCTCCGCAGACCACTTGGCCACCCGTTGGGCCTGAATCCTGCTGGGGTTCTGCTGTTTCGCATGCGTGCCCNCTCGATTGTTTGGCTGCGTGCCCAACAGTGCTGCCCAGGGCCGTTACGTCAACTTCACCAAGGCCAAAGCTTCCAGCCACCTATCCACCTTTGCTTTTAGCGGGTTCGAAGGTGCCCAAATGGCAGCGGCTCTGCAGACCAAATGGCCACCCGTTGGGCCTGAATCCTGCTGGGGTTCTGCTGTTTCGCATGCGTGCCCACCGGTGACGCCGGGGGGCCGTGACTGTCCAACCACTTCCACCATGGCCACCACAAGAAAAGGGTAAAGTGTAAAGCTTGGTAGATGATGCAAAAATCCACGGACTTTCACAAACAAAAAGGCACTGAAATGTCCACATGTGCTACAAAAATTAATGGTCTCGTTGCGTCTGTGCTGTGAAGTGTCTTGAGAAAGAAAATCTTTCTGGTGAAATCGGTATCCGCATATCAACCAAGACTCCGCAAGCTTCAACAGCATCTCAAGACATGTCAAAAAGATATCTGAAAATAAAAACACTTCGACTCCCTCTCCGCAAAACATCTCTTACTGCCGCCTGTTTTTGGGGTCGGCGGCATGGGCGGTAGCCCTTCAATAACCCCCTATTTATACTTAACTTACATTTAGGTTTAGGTTTACAGTATTTGTTTATTGTAAACGTAACTCACCCTGGAAACTGTTTGTTTTGGGGAATCATATCCATTATTGACCAACACTTAAAAACTTAGGTTTTGCTTAATGCAGTAAGTGAATTAAAGGACAGTAGAAATACCTCAACCATACATGGATTCACACATTGTTTGTAGTGCAAAATCATCAACCTCCAAATGCATCCAAGTGCCCCCAAGTTGATGCTTGTAAAACCAAATCTAGATCCATTTTGTGTTGCTTTTGGTTCCTTTCTTTTCTTACACTTTGAGGAGCCATTCACCCCTCAGATGATGCAAATCTGTTCCAAATGAAGGCCTCTAAATTTACCATGTCATCCTGGTGGTGACGAGGTTTTGCATCCTGGGGGGTTTCATCACATCCCTGGCCCAGCATCCCGCAGCCGCTGGGAAGACGTGGCCATTTGGAAACCATGTGACCACATGCACTGGAGACCTGCTGGCAACAAAAAATCCTTGGAAGTGCCATTCATTTCCACTGCCTGGAAAGCATAATGTATCATTTTTTAAAGCTGGTTTTAGGGGTAAAGTTGATGGAAATTAAGAGCAAATTGTTTTCCAGGTGTTTAGAAATAAAACCTTGACGGACTCCGCCGGTGAGCTGCATCTCAACACATTCCCATCGAAAAATTGGCAACTTTCGGGGCAGTTTTGAACCTTCGAGGGCTTGTATGGAGGATGAGAATTCCGTTTTTTGAGATTTCAGCTCCTATATACGTGCGGCTATAACGCCAGTTACCCATTGATTTTCGGCCATTTATAGGGGCCTCATGACCCCCATTTTATAACAGGTAGGGCAGGTAGGGGTCAAAAATCTGACTTTGTCGAATCTCCACGCGAAGTTCGCAGTCCGAACTGGACACTTTGTGATGATGTTGTGGGTTCAAATTTGCAACCATGGACACCAGGCACGAGATAAATAAAACCCAGTGTCATGATGTTCAGCTTGTCCAATTCTCAAAAACAAAAGTTGAACATGTACCTGGAACACCCAACAGGTGCTAAATGAATGATAATTGGTCATATTGGACACCTCTTAGGTGGTGCTGGTATAATGAATTATATCCAAAAATTTAAAATCAACAAAACAATTTGCAAGACTTCTTTAAAACACCGCCTCCACGAGGTTCCTCCAAAAAAAATTGGTCAAGCCTTGGTCGTTTTATTGTCACCGCTTCTCCGATCACCGACCGATGGGGGTTTCCCGTATAAGACATGCATGACTCCGGAAAAGCCTGGGTTGTTTAACCCTACACTCTAGCATTTTCCTGGTTCGCCCGAAAAAAAAGGAAATGAAGGAATTCTCAGCGTTTTTCATGGGCATGATGGGGATGAAACTTCCCGAAATTCCCTACTTCTTCGGGCCAGCCATTTGTTGTGTAGATCATCAAAATAATGTCAGATGTAATAGTAATTGGATGGTATTTTGTTTATGTCACATCGACTATAAGGGTTTGTTGTAAAAAAACTTCTGGTCTGGTTGTAAACAAAAACACATTATTTCTGGACACTTGTAAGGTTCCCATGACGCGTTTTGGCACGGTCCCACCTGTTCTTGTTCACCGCTGCATGCACGAAGCGCGGGCAAATGCCATCGTAGAGATTTTGGGGCCTCAGATTTTCGGAGACGATGTGGATGGAAGAAATCCGGCGGTCTCCACATGGGATGGAAAAAAACTCTGCAAATATTGGGATGAACCTATCAAGTGAGTGGTGAACGCCGGATTTCTGAACCATCAACAGTAATCCACTCTATATAGGGTATATGCATTAAGACTTTACAACGTAGGTACTAATAATTTACTGTACATTCATCTACGATGTTCTTCTGACATAGCACATACTCTCTCACCGACTACGGCTCAACACTTCAGTGATTGAATGTGCCCAAAAACAGATTTGGTTGCTAAATTGAGGGCATCACCAGTTTACGACAATTCGTGTCCTAAGATGAATTTTCGGACTTTGAGTTTTTTTGCTTTATCTGGCTCCCTGTGTCTTGTACTCCTCCTTCCCAAACCCAAGCATGTAATGGAACTGGACTGGATGAAGAGCATGTATCATATATCCTTCATAAACCCAGAAAAGGCTAAGAAACATGATATGGTCACTATTCTATCAACAACTGTAGGATTGCTAACAAACTCCTACCTATATTAGTGCATCTCTTATATCCAAGCAATAAATCAATCATCCTCAATCCATCCCATCACTGCTTGCTTCACGGCTGCATTGCAAAGGGTGGTACCAGCTCTTTGGTGAAGTTGTAATGCCCTCAGCTCAAAAATCTGAAAAACTGGTGGCTAAACCTATAGGTATGTTACTGGGGAAGATCCGAGAAGCGTGTGCAACTAATAGAACAGGCTGTTGGGAAAAAAACAAAGTTGAATTGGTAGATAAGGTTGGTGGTGATATTAACCAAAGGGATTATCAGGGAAATCTGCCTACTAGTAAACCACCAACATCACTAACCGAACCACCAATGAACCAAGACCTGAAACGCGAACATGAATCTTTTCTTCAAAGTCTACTTCAGGCACTGCACCGTCCCACAATTTGAGGAACTCGACTGGTCTGTTTTACCTACATGTTCTTGGTTTACAATATTTACTATGTACAAGAAGACTATGTCTGTACGTAATATTGATCTACCTTTATCTGCTAAGATACCCAAATGTAAACAAGTAAGCCATACATTGAATACCTGAATACACACATATACATATGAACATATTTAGATATAGATACTATACCAGTAACATGGATCCTGAAACAGTACACCTTTTGAACAGGGAAAAAATCATTTTGGAACAAAACATAGATCTCCATGTCAAATTTGCGAGGTGTACTCTGCACGACCGTAGAGCCCGGAAAAAAATATGGAACATTCACATGAAACCCATGATAAATTCATGGTTTTGTTGGTGGTTTTTGCCCAAGAAACAAGATGTTCAGGTTTTTTCTTGGGGAGGTCAGTTTTCAGTTTTTTTGTTGCAGGTTGCTGGTGTTTTTTACGCCGCTGCTTAAATTGACCCATCCTCAATGCCACCTCATGTGACTCAGCCCAGTGGAGTCTAGAGGTATGGCATGGGGTTGCACCTCATGCAGTTGAATTCCTTATTTTGAATTTTGCCACCCATTTAGCCCCTTATGATGGTATCATGATTGAATGCTTGGCAGACAAACCTTTCAATTGGTCCAAAAGTCATTGTTTAGGGTAGCGAACCTGAAACTTCATTGGTGTTTTTGCAAGCGTGAAAAAACTGAACTTGAATCGCAAAATGTGTCTAAACAATTCTAAACAGACATTTGGCCCACCACTGGTCGGTCAGTTTTTTTTACAAATGCTCGAGCGGGCGTCATCGAGTATGCCCGCATATATTTTCAACTTAATGTGCAAATGTTCATGCCTAATGGATACATGAGCATGTATGATTATAAATCTATGCGTCAAACATGCATCATTTCCCAGGCCTTTTCCCAAATCCTTCCTGGGCAACCCGGTCGCTGAAAACGGCGCCGTTTGGGACGGTTCAAACATTCCTGGTACGGTAACTAACAAGCAAACACGGCTTGTCCTGGGCGTTCAGATATAGACATTTACGTATGTACAAACGCATATACCATATCT
>DF243375.1:2882-42198 GCA_000507305.1 Breviolum minutum Mf 1.05b.01 | reverse complement strand
TTTTGAGGGGCTGAGAGAGGGGCGCACGTTTCACTTGTTTCACCTAGTTTGCATTTCCCTAGGCACGACAGGCTTCGCGCTTGGGTTTTTGTTTTTGGGGTTTGGTTTGTGGTGTTGGTTTGGCTTTTTGTTGTGTTTTCTTGTTCGCTGCCTAGGGAATTTTGATCTCATTTTCATTCTCATCCCGCTGTTGACCGACAATGTCACGCACTCGTCCGGCAATGCAGGAAAAAAAATATATTTTTTGGAGCGATTGCCGATCTAGCTCGTGGTATAGTCGGTCAACTGATCTCGACCTGTTTGGAGAGCAGATAAATGGTACAAGACTCGATGTTCAAATACCAAGCAAAAACAGAAACACAACCATGTTTTTTTTTGCCCATGCCGTGCGCGTTCAAGGCTCTGACGGTCATCAAAACTTGTGGTCGGTGAACTGTTCTCAGGTTGTAAGAGAACAGGTGAAACACTGGAAACCTGAGCGATGCCATGCATGAACAGCAAGGAAGGACCTTGTTTCAAAGGCGCACGTGCCCAAGCAACAATCCAAGCTGTTGGACTTAGCTCTGAAGTAGGGCACCTGCGTGTCCATGTCTCGGCCACTGGCCTTTGGGTGCGGGATTTTTTTGCTGGCGGCTGCTCGGGTAATCTCCGGCGGACCGCCCTTCAGTCAGCAGAGTAGTGACGCTATGGTCGCATGCACCAGTGTAAAATGTCATTTGTTACAAAAACATGCAGAAAGACCGTTTGAAGCAACACACAAAAGCAAAAGGTGAAACAGGAAACCATCTACTTATTGGGCCAGGAATGCAGAAGAGGGCTCCGGTGATGTCCGAAAAGACAACCCCTATGCCAGAGAAGAAGCACCAACACAGAGAGAGATGGCTATGGTGAAATCCAGAGAGAAGTAGCAGGTGAGTGGAGGAGAAAAGTTAGTTTGCCATGTTGACCTTTCATTGAGTATTTCGTACGAAATACTGTGGGATGAGTCAAGTGCGAGGTAAACCCTCCAGCATTGGCTTCCCATAGGCAAAAAGTGGTGAAACGTAGTGAAACCTGAAACTGCACCCACCTCAGATTCCGCTCAGTTTATCTTGGCTGGGCGAAGCAAAGAGGCCTTTGGGTACGGGAAACAGGACCCGAGATGTCCATTCACGGATCAGCGCCATGCCAAGCAAAAGTCCAAGGAATACTGGAGGCATGTTCCCATCAAGGATGAGACCGCTAGTCCGGATTGAATCCATGTGGAATACTTGGCTGTTAAACTTGTTTACCCAAAGTGGCTCTGCCCAACGTGGCAGCACCTTTCGCCGCACCTTTCGTGTGTCTCCTTTTCGACGACTGGGATGTATGGAGGAAGATCATTTATTCATACAATGGCAACGAGAGTCACCTTTCTACTTGCGGGAATCTCTATGTCGTCGTGAAGAGGAACTGAATGTTCCGAGGATTTCATTGTTCTGAAAGCGTAGTTCTATTTTACTTAGTTTACGGGATGTCTTCTTTGTTTGTTGTGTTGGTTTTTGTTTGTTTTTGGGGCTTATTTTGTTTTCGCTTTCTGAAAACATCCGGCTTTTTACATGTCACTTGCCAGGAGATCGTATGTTCCAGGCCACGGAAGTTATGCCAGGTTTTCAACGACCCGCCATTATGCATGCCTATGGAGCTGCCAAGACTGGTATGGAGAAAGCCCTAGCGTCCATTGCTCGAGAGGGATGAGTACCACTGGCTGCCGCCATGTTGGGGACAGTGGGCAAACCGCCAATGTGGGCGAATGTTGGGCTCCGCCCTGGTAGCGGAGCTCCTGTGATCTCGTTGGGGACTTTCAGTGAGGGGCCCAATCCCACACCACTTTCGGCCGTAGCCATTGCCCAGGGCGGTGATCGGTTCGTTGTCATGATGCAGATGGTTTCATTTCTGATATCAGTGGTTTTCATGATGGGATTGGGGCATAGTGTGGTGAGCCCAATTTCGAAGTGTTCAGAGGTGGCAATGTACATTTCTGATGGCGAGATTTGAATTCGATATGACGACACCAGAGCTTCTATGGACGCAAGCTGCAGTTGTGATTTCAGGTCGGATTTCACTGATGAATCTGCAAAGGAAAGACGAAGTTTCATGCGTGCAGTAAGTGGACAAATGATATTAGTAACTTCTGGCAAGGCGGAGTACTTTTCAGGGGTTGACGAAGTTTCAGGACAATTTGCAGTGGAACAGTTTGCGGCAGGTAACGAATGTGTAAGTGACGCTGGCATGAGCGGACAGAAACATTTCGTGCTTGGATGGTTCAATTCTATTTCAGGCGTGGCTTGTGAGGGAGCCAATTTCCAAACCTCAGTGCAACAGCTTTTAAATGCTGTTGGCGTGGTGTATCAGTGGGGTTTGAGTGTATCAGATTTCATTGAGCAGTTTGTTGACATCGAAGTATCCTTCACAGTCACATTAGTGGTATTAGCAACTGGTTGGTTGTTGACACGTAAGTATCCTTGCAGATGGATGTTTCTGGCATTGATGATGGTGTTGAACAGCGTGGGACAAGAGTGGACTCTGCTGGTGTGTGGGGTCATGGTGATGTTTGATGTGGCTTTTGAACACATCGATGAGTGTCGTAAGAGATGGAAGGTTATGAGTAGAATTGAGAAGAGAAGAAGCCACTTGGGCCGTGGGACGTGCAAGAAGCATTTGAAGGTGCTTTGTTTTGTGATGATGATTCATTCTGCAAAAGGTATGGATCAACAGGCATTTCTGGATCAAGTTGTGGAGTTGACGCAAGCTGCAACTACGGCGGCATCATCAGCTGCTAGTGCTATGCAATCGATGCAGCAGTTTCAGCAGGGCAAAGGTTCGTCAGCGAGTGGTCTCGAATCTGCCAGTCGCATCCTCAAGAATCCAGACGTGTTTTCAGGTGACAATCCTTTGGAGTTTTTGAGTTGGAAATCACTGTTTGAGTCCTGGCTAACATTTGGGGATTCACGGTATGGTGACATTTTGACCAAACTCGAAGGCATGAAAGATCCACCGAAGTTCGATACGTACACTGAAGATCAGAAGATGCTATCAACACGATTCTTTGCAATTTTGTCCTCATATCTTCGGGGGCGTTGTTCAGCATTGGTGAGGTCGCACAACAAGTTGAAAGATGGGTTTGGCCTTTGGTTTTCTTTGTGTCAAGAGTATGTCCCATCTACGAAGCAACGATCATTGTCCTTAGCACAAGCGCTGTCTTCATTTCCGAATTTCAACAGTAAGTTGACTTTGCTTGAGAACATTTTACAATATGAGCAATTGGTATCTTCTTACGAAACGAGTTCAGGGTCAGTCTATCCTCCTGACTTGAAGACGGCAACATTGATTCGTTGTGCACCAGCCAAAGTTCGTGACCATATTCAACTGAGTTTGAGGGATGACAGCAGTTATAGTGATGTCCGTGAGGCATTACTTTCCTTTGATCGAGTTACTCGTGGTTTCTCAGCAGAAGCAATTATGGAACAATTGACCTATGATTCAACTTCAGCTGAAAGACGAGATGATGGTGGTGTGCGTGATATGGAGGTGGATCGTGTGGAATGAAAGGGTGGCAAAGGCTACAAAGGGAAGGAGAAAGGAAAGAATAAGAATGGTTTTCCTTATGAAGCTGCATGGAGTGCTTTTGGACGTGGTCGTGGTTTTGGTAAAGGCAAGTCGAAAGGAAAAGACAAGTCCAAGGGCAAAGGAAAGAACAAGACAAAGAATAAATCGAAGAAGGGCCAGAAAGGTAAGGGTCAAAATCGTGGTTGCTGGAATTGTGGAGATCCCAATCACTTCGCCAAGAATTGTCCTCAAAATCGTGGTCGAGTGAATCAAGTCGAGGGTGATGGTGGTTGGATGAATGAAAACTACAATGTTCCTCAAAATTCTCAGCAACAAGAGCGTGCATTAGGGTCGAATGGACAAGTTAACCAAGTGCAGCAAAGTGCGAATTTTGGTGGCCAGCAGCAGCAACAGCAACAACAGCAATCTACAAAACCTCATAGATCCAACGCGTCGTAAAATTAGATGGCATGATTTTTAGAACTCGCTGAGCTTTTTACGACTCAAAATTTTCACTACGACTCGAGTCGTAATTTACGACTCGATTCGTAAATTTACGACCCAAAAATCTGCGTTCTAATTTTTTTTTACTACGCGCCTAAATTTTATTTTTTCCCAAAAAACCTTACTTTTTTAATCAGTGGTACTTTGAATTTCGTAGGATTTTTGAATTCTATAGTCCAAGAGACACTGTTGCACGAGGAGACATGGTTTGCACTTGACAGAAAGTTTACTGGCGAAACGTTTACTTTTTTCTCAGCTTAGCATGCGTTGTGTTTAAGTCTGATGGTTTGCACTTGTGGAGCTTTGTTTTGCATTCGATTCGAACAACCGCAGGCAAGACCGAACACTCAGACCTGTGTGTAGACTGTCCTCTGTATATCGCAGGCTTCTGTAGCATACTGTGCCATGTCAGAAGCTGAGCCAGCTGCACCGGCCGCTGTGGGGCCTGCCAGCAACCGCCGCGAAGACAGAAGCCGCTCGCCGCGCCGCATCATGGTCCAGCACTTGCAGGAAGACGAAGACTTTTGGGATGGACTGACCGTGGCTCGGCGCTATGTGGCTGACCTTCAGAAATATCTCAAGATGCTGAAAAGCACCATAGAGTTTCAGGAACAGACTCTCAAACAGATGGATGTCACTTTGGAGATTTTAGAACTGGCCAAGAAGAAGGAGTCGGAACCAGGTGAATAGGAAGTGGACACACACCACTGCTGAGATGTGCTGTCGAAAAATGCTGCCCGTATGGAAAAAAATTCACTGAAGAATTTGTACTCTGAAGAAATGATTTGACTAGAGAAATTTACTGCGGTGAAGTTTTACTGGAGAAATTTTACTGGAGAAGGTTCACCGGAGAAATTGTACTGGAGAAGTTTTATTGGAGAAGTTTTATTGGAGAAATTTTACTGGAGAAGTTTTACTGGAGAAGTTTCACTGGAGAAGTTTTACTGGAGAAATTTTACTGGAGAAGGTTCACCGGAGAAAATTTACTGGAGAAGTTTTATGGGAGAAATTTTACTGGAGAAATTTCACTGGAGAAGTTTTATTGGAGAAATTTTCCTGGGGAATTTTTATTGGAGAAAGTCGAACTCCTTTGTGATGCTTGTGAGGACATGTGGTTGCGAGCAGAGTATACAGAGACAAGTGTGGAAAGGGGAAGAAAAAGTGAGTCATGGTCGGGAGGAGAAGTTTTACTGGAGAATTTTTTACTGGAGAAGTTTTACTCGAGAATTTTTTACTGAGGAAATTTTACTGGAGAATTTTTACTAGAGAAAATTTTGCTGGAAAAGCTTTACTTGGAAATATTTTTGCTGAATGAATTGTGAATCTGTTTGTTGGACATGTGATGGGAAATATTTCTTTATATGGTTGCCCATGGTTCAAGACCGAAGGTGAAAGAAGGAGACACAAAAAAACACACAAAAAACTGAGGAACAGACAGGGGGAGGAACACAGAACAGACAAAGGCACAACAAACAAACGCAAATGCACACCAACAAACATAAACGCACACTAACATACAAACAAACAAAGAGAGACAGAAACAAACAAACAAACAAACAAACAAACAAACAAACAAACAAACAAAGAAACAAAGAAACAAAGAAACCAACAAACTAAGAAACAAACAAACAAAGAAACAAACAAACAAAGAAAGAAAAAAACACAGCCCAGCCGCAGCCATGCCACGCATATACATGTGCAATATACGTTGGGATGCGACCAAGGAACAGGTCCGCTGGACCGTGTGGAACAGGGCCTGGGTGGACACCTGGTCGTACCCGAAAAACGTGTATTTTCACCGTCCTCAAGTTCGAAGTGGGCACAACAACCACAGCTCTTGCTACGTGGAAGGGCTGTCGCCGCAAGAAGCAGCGGATGTGGTCCAGTGGCTTGGAGGTGTGTTCCAGCAAAAGACTACACGTGGTTTATGCCCACCCACCGTGCCTGGGTTTGGAATAGTATTGACAGAAAATGTATCGAAAAAGCCTTTACTGGTGGAGTTTTACTGAAGAAGCCTTTACTGGAGAAATTTTACTGAAGAAATTTTATGGAAGAATTTTATTCGATAAGTTTTCCTAAGCTTGCAATAGTATTCACAGAAAATTTATCGAACAAGCCTTTACTGGTGGATTTTTACTGAAGAACCCTTTACTGGAGAAGTTTTACTGAAGAAATTTTACTGGAGAAGTTTTACTGAAGTTACACTGTCGGAAATGTTTTATGTTGATCGTCTGAGGCCGGGAGCAGCACCGGCTCCGCCTGTGGTAGCTCCCGCTCCACCGAAGGCACCTCCAGCGGCAGCCGCGGCGAAGGCTCCGCCTGTGGCGGCAGTAGCACCGGTGGCTCCGGCAGCGGCTCCAGCGGCAGTGGCGGCGATGGCTCCGCCCGTGGCGGCAGTAGCGCCAGTGGCTCCGGCAGCGGTGGCGACGGCTGTGCCGCCGGTGGCGGTTGCGGCGCCGGTGGGGGCAGCCATGCCCATGGCTCCACCGGCTGTGCCAAGGACGCCTCCTGCATATGCTTCTGTGACAGTTCATGCTTATAGTGTGATTGGAACATGATTTTTGAATCCTTGGGTTTTCACAGGATGTCGGAGGAGGAAATCAACCGCAGGTGCTGAGATCTGCGCGTGTGGGTCTGTGTTTGTTTTTGTGTGTGCTTGTGTGAAAAAACCTTTTACTGAATAATCTTTACTGGAGAATTTTTACTGATGAAATTTTATTGGAGAAGTTTTACTCCCTGGATCTTTTTTCTGGAGATGCTTTACTGGAGAAGTTTTATGAGATAAATTTGGTTGAACAAACATGGACACTGGGGTGGCCGCATGAATCTGTATGGAACTTTTACTGGAGAGAAAAATGGGCTGTTCCAACCTGGTTTTCCAGGCTCATCGCCATGGCTGCTGAGCACCGGCAAAGGCGACAATCTTTCGGGAAACTTCAATTATTTGTGTTCGAGACGCATCACGCTGCGTTCAGGCTGTCTGCGAAAGCAGAAGAAACAGAAGCAGCACCTGTGGCGACAGAAGCAGTTGCGGCGGACCTTGCAGAAGCTTTGGCGGCTGCGGAACGTGGGGAAGCAAGCTCTTCCCGTCCCGCCGCAGCAGCCAGGACACGTGGTCAGGGTTTTACTGAAGAATCTGGGATGTGTGTTTACTGGTTGAATTTTAACGCATTTGGTATTGTAGGCCTGAGCACATCCCGACCGAAACGGAGCTCCTCAGGATGCAAGAAGAAACATTATAAACATGTCTTTTACTGGAGAAATTTTACTGAAGAAGTTTTACTGGAAAAACTTGACTGGAGATGTGTTTACTGAAGAAATTTTACTGAAGAAGTTTTACTGCAAAAACTTTATTGGAGATGTGTTTGCTGAGGAAATTTTACTGCAGAAGGTTTACTTGAAGCAAATTTGACTGGAGATTTTTTACTGGAGAAATTTTATTGGTGAACTTTGGCTTAATAGACATGGATTCCCGTATCGGCCACCTAGGTTACGTGACCGCTTCGAGGCACTGACGAGAAGCAAATCGGAAGAGCGGTCTGAAAAACGGTTGCGTGTGACGTACCTTGGCCAAAAGACTGCAAGCCGTGTCGTTGTCCGGATGTGTCTGTTTTTTTTTTACAAGTGTGTGTCCATCTGACAAGGGTGTTCCCGGAGTCCCGCATGGCAGAGCCGGTGGCGCCGCCTTCGGATGAGGCGATCGCAACTTCCAAGGGGGCGTGACTCGGCTAAACGTTTTTTTTTGCATTTGGAGATTGTCTTACCTTTTCTTCCTCTCAGGAAGCCAAAAAGTGAGACGAAGCCGCGACCCAGGGCATAGACGGAACCGCGAAGACGGCAGATCCTAGCATGTTGAGAAAAAGTTGTCCTTAGGAAGTGAACGAAGGTGAATTTTTACTGGAGAATTTTGAGTGAGGAAATTTTACTGGCGAAGTTTTACTGGAGAATTTTTTACTGAGGAAGTTTTACTGGAGAAGTTTTACTGGAGAAGTTTTACCGGAGAATTTTTACTGAGGAAATTTTACTGGAGAATTTTTACTGCGGAATTTTTTACTGTGGAAATTTTGCTGGAAAATTTTGACTGTGAGGAAATTTGATTTTACAGACATGGACACTGGGGTGGCCTATAGAAGATACAGAATTGTGAACTGTGGAATCATTTGATTTTTTTCATCTGTCACCTTGTGAGTTGAATGTATATCTTCTTCTTGGTCTTGTTTTTTGGCTCTTCACTTTGCACCGTTAAACATCTAGACAAGACCCGGAAGTGAACAGGTCTGCTTACAAGGCAATGTCGGCTCTGCAAGAAGCTCTTGGTGAGAACTTGCCTAAAAACACGTGGGCCAAGAAAGTGCGTCTCGTGGCCAACCCAATAATTGAGCCATCTGACATCGCTTCATGCTTCGTGTCGTGGCTGGCCTTTTGTGGCGTCGCGGACCTCTACGAGACGTTGGTGCCACTGGCAGGATGTCCGCAAACGTGGAGTTGGCGGTCCCGCCCACAGGCACAGTGGCTAGTGTCCGTGGCAGGTTTGTTCTACGATCTTATCAAAAATGTGTGCAAAAACACCAAGCTCCGGAAATTGCACATTCTTCGGGCCTTGGACTTGATGCTGAAGCAAGGCAAGTTGAAAGTGCGGGACGCAAAGGTGGCTTTTGAAGAGTACAAGGACAAGGTGGATTTGACCGTTCGCATCCTGCTCCAGATGTACCGCAAAGTCAAATATCAGGAGGCCACCTACAAGCACATGGCGAGGAAACTTTCCACTACTGAAAAGAAAAAATTGGATCTAGTCTTGAATGAAATTGATTTTGGCCCAGATGTTGCACATGTGCCTGGAACCCTTCCACAAGAAATGGAAGAAGAGACTGACGCTGACAGCGAAGAAAACACCCCAATTCTTGTGAGCCCAAACAAAAAAGCAGAAAGTGTGTTTGACAAAGTGCTTAAAGAAAACCCCATTGAGTTTGCGAATGCAAAGCCGATCAAAGACAAGCAAAGCAAGAAGAAGCAGGGCTTGGAGATTGTTTCGCTGAAGAGTTATGACCCGCGCGCATTTGATTGGACCACAGACGACGTCGTCTCTATGTTTGCAACCTCTTCATTTGAACCAAATGAAGTTGCTGGTCCACCCTCAAAAAAAAAGAAGGTGAAGGTACTGAAGAAGCCGGTTGGGAAAAAGGGCGTTCCCAAGAAGAAGCCAGCAAGCCAGAAGAAGAAGCTACTTGGCTGACCAATTTTTTTTGACGGAAATACACTTTGGTCATGTTTGGAAACAGATGCATCATATGAAATCAATCATTCTGCATCTTCTTCTTTGAAGGCAAACAAAAGAGACAAAATCAGAAGGCCACAGCAGCAAGAAAAGTGGAATCGCTTTGAACCTTGTCTAAAAGAATTTGTCTTGCAAGGAAAAGTGCCTTGTGGTAAACAATATTTGTTCAATCCCTGTTTGGAAATCTGCAGGAAGACGACTTTCCGACACAGGGCTACTTCTTCTGCATGGAACCGAGCAAAGACAGCCGCATTGAAGATGGGGCATTCTCCTACCACTGCCAAAAGAATGGGAAGAGAGGCAGCAAGTGAAGTTTCAAGGAAGATAGACGCAGGGCTGTTGAGTGAAATTCCTACGGATGTCGACTAACAGTGCAATCTTGGAGAGGAAAACAAGTTTGCTAGATAGTGTGCAGGGCCCACGTTTTCCCGGAAGCAAAATTACTGATGCAATTTCATGGATGAAATCTTTACTTGAAAATGTTGAATGAAGAAATTCTAAAGTAGAAGCCTAAGAGACGAAAGGTTTTACTGAAGAAATTTTTTTTGAAGAAGCAAGTCAATTTGTGGGTGAAATTCTACTGAAGAAACGTTTACAGAAGAAGTTGTTACTGGTGAAGTTGTTACTGGTGAAGTTGTTGCTGTGTCATTACTTGTGGTGACTTGTGCATTTTGTTTGAACAGCTTCAGCAATGAGCTCTAGCGTGGGGCCGCCGGTGGGAGGGGCGATGGTGATCCTAGATCACTGGGAATGGGAAAGGCGGCAGGGGCGTCTGGTGTACGTCGGAGGTGGTCACCGGTTCCTCGGAGCATTGCTGATGTTGGAATTTCGAATCCATCCAGGCGAAAGCGATAGATTTTGCACATTGTTGCTGAGGATGGAATGGGCTGCAGCGGTGCGGATGCTTGGATGGAGCCGCACAGAGGCGCAGATGCATGTGTCGAAACTTTACTGAAGAAGTCTTTACTGGAGAAGTTTTACTGAAGAAGTCTTTACTGGAGAAGTTTTACTGAAGAAGCCTTTAATAAAGAAACTTTACTGAAGAAGTCTTTACTGGAGAAGTTTTACTGAAGAAGTCTTTGCTGGAGAAGTTTTACTGAAGAAGCCTTTAATAAAGAAATTTTACTGGAGAAGTTTAGGGGCGAAACTGAATTGCACATTTCTTCTTTATAGCGAGGCTAGCCGAGCGCGCCGCTGGCTACTCCAGACACTGTGGCGTGTTGGAGCTAAAGGTGGGGGATACCACGAAGCAGAATACAGTTGCAACTTTTGATTTCAATATTTTACAGATGAAACTTTATTGATGAATCTTTACTGATGAACCTTTATTGATAAATCGTTTTTGCTTTCCAGGAGATGAAAAAGGCAAGACGAAAGGCCAAAAAGGAAAAGGCAAAAAAGGAAAAGATGAAAAAGGAAAAGGCAAAGGAAAGCCGTATGAAGCGCAGGAAGAGGACGGCATCTATCACACAAGTCATGTTCAAAGAAACATTTGTTTTGCACTTTAAGACTGGAAAGGAAGCTAGCCGTGCAGCTGGAAAGGCCTACGGCAAAGGAAAGCCCCATGATGCGGAGGAAGAGGACGGCATCTATCACACAAGTCATGTTCAAAGAAACATTTGTTTTGCAGTTTCAGACTGGAAAGGAAGCTGGCCGTGCAGCTGGCAAGGGCAATCAGTGACGCTTAGCGGAGGTAGAGGACGGCATCTATCACAGAAGTCATGCTTAAAGAAACATTTGTTTTTGCATTTTAAAAAAATCATGTCTGCCTTGATCCTGTCAGGAAACCAGTGAATCACTGAAAGAAGCGCCAACTGGATTGCGGAGATGGAAGTATAAAAAGGTTTTGCTTAAACAAATCTACTGCAGAAGTATTACTGGAGAACATTTACTGCAGAATTTTCAGTGGAGAAATTCTACAGGAGAAGTTTTACTGGGGAACATCGACTGCAAAATTTTCAGTGGAGAAATTCTACAGCAAAAATTTTACTGGTGAAGATCTACTGCAAAATTTTGAGTGAATAAATCTAAGAGCTGGAGTTTTCCTGGAGTAAATTTACTGCAGAAGTTTTAGTGCAGCAATTTTACTGCTGAAGTTTTACTGGAGAACATTTACTGTAAAATTTTCAGTGGATAAATTCTACAACAAAAATTTTACTGGTGAACATCTACTGCAAAATTTTGAGTGAATAAATCTAAGAGCTGGAGTTTCCCTGGAGTAAATTTACTGCAGAAGTTTTAGTGCAGCAATTTTACTGCTGGAGTTTCCCTGGAGTAAATTTACTGCAGAAGTTTTAGTGCAGCAATTTTACTGCTGAAGTTTTCCTGGAGTAAATTTACTGCAGAAGTTTTAGTGCAGCAATTTTACTGCTGAAGTTTTACTGGAGAACATTTACTGCAAAATTTTCAGTGGAGAAATTCTACAGGAGAAGTTTTACTGGGGAACATTTACTGCAAAATTTTCAGTGGAGAAATTCTACAGGAGAAGTTTTACTGGGGAACATCTACTGCAAAATTTTGAGTGAATAAATCTAAGAGTTGGAATTTCCCTGGAGTAAATTTGTTCCATTATCTTTACTGGAGGGGTTTTCTTGGAGCGTCTTTACTGGAGAAAAAAAACTGCAAAATGTACAGTGGTGAAATTTGCCTGCTGAGATTTATTTGTCTTATACTAGCCTTCCAAAAAAATAGTAAAAGAGTTTGTTGGGAAATCTTTTACTGGACATTTGCATCCAAAAATCCATTTACAATGGAATACTCTGAAGAAAGCAATTCACATGTTTAAAAAAACACGCGTGTTTCAAAAATAAAAGAAAAACAAAGAAAAACATCATCATTTTCACGAAATTCATGATATTTTTGCCAAAAATGTATTGCACTTTGCCAAAAATGCATTGCACTTTTACCAAAACTGCATTGCAGTTTCCCCAAAGTGCATTGCACTTTTACAAAACTGCAATGCACTTTTGGCAAAAGTGCATTTCACTTTTGGGATTTTTTATTGCACTTTTGAAATGTGCATTGCAGTTTAGAAAAAAAACCATTGCACTTTGCAAAAGTGCATTGCAGTTTTGTAAAAGTGCAATAAAAAATCCCAAAAGTGCAATGCACTTTTGGCAAAGTGCAATGCATTTTTGGCAAAAATACAATGTATTTTTTGAAAATGCCATAGATTTTTATAATTTTCATTGATTTTTTTGTTTTTCCAATAATTTCATGGAATTGCGTGAAATTTTGTGGGCTTCCAGAGTGTTCGTGTGTTGCAACAGTAAATCTTCCAAAAAGGACAAAAAGAAAAATTCCACCCAAAAGCAAATTCAAATGTCCAAATCTATCGTGCAAAATTAAATACAAAATACATACGGGGTGGTACGAAGCAATACATAGCAGATAGCAGGCATATATGTCACTTCTATAGATGCACCACAACAAAATGGCATTTCAAAAGTTCACCCTGTTTGTCCGCCGGTGGGGATGCCGGAAGACAAGAAGACGAAGAAGAAGAAGTCAGGCAAAAGCAATTGGACGAGTTTCAATGCAAAGAGGTCGGCAGAAAGGGAAGCTGAAAGAGAGAGGAAGAAGAATATGGAAAGCCAACCACTCCAGGATGACACAACAGAAGCCCACGAAGAAGCGGAGAAGAAGGGAAGTTCAGAAGAGGTGATGGAAGCACAAGAAATAGTGAGAGTGCAGGAGCCAACCTACAGAGCCAGTATCACTCAGGATGGAGCAGCCTGCAGTATGCATTGGGGCTTTCTTTCCAACCAAAGGCTGCGTTGCCTGTGACACTGGCATGAACTGCCCAGGAATTCGGCATAGTTCTAGGTGTTTGCGAGAAAACCTGGCACAAATTCCAGAAAGAATGGTCAAGAAGACTATATTGACGCAATTTACATTACAATTATATTACGTGAAAATGTATTTCAAAATATTAGTAAAAACTTTATGACCTAGACAATGTTCTATACGTATTTTAAAACTGTACAATTTAAAGTATAGTTTTGAACATCTCTTTCTTTGAAACAAATACATGATTTAAACTACAATCAACAGAGATAGGAGCGTCCATCCATCTGACGCGCTCCGGAGCGCGTCCATTTTCCAATATACAATATTTTTAAACTCATGAAAATCTCATTTGCTTTTAATGAATTATTACACTATATAAATTTAAAGTTTGATACGTAAGTGTTTTGCAGAATGCTTTGTATGTAGCTCTACTTTTCTTCAGCAATCTTTTCATAATGTGTATGTAAACTAAACAGCTTTCTAGTTGTAGTTTAAACTTTAGAATTTAAAGTATAGTTTTCATCATTTCTTTTTATAGATGTATTCATAGTACAATCCATAGAGACCGATGGACGCGCTCCGGAGCGTCCGGAGCGCGTCTGATCTGACGCGCTCCGGAGCGCGTCCGTACAGACGCACTCCGGAGCGCGTCCATCGACCTCCAGAGATCTGAATACATTTACGGTATATTAATTTCTTTAAATTAAATTGAAAATTAAAATATACATGCATGATACAGATTTCTTGAAAATTTCAAACGCAAAAAGTAAAGATCCAAGAGCGTAGCAAAAAGTTCGCAGGGAAGGATCGCGCACATGCCATCGCTCTTTTTTTTTTTCAAGAATGAAAGGATCGAGATCATTCTGAAAGAAAACATTTGAATGGTTTTTCTCGTGCCTACAAATTCAGCAGCAAAGATTCTTCTGTAAAGCTACAGGTAAAGGAAGTTACAATTTTAGGTTATGGAAGATTCTTTTGGTCTTAAAACCTTGCTGTCAATTCACTCAGTAAATATGTGTAGCTCTTCTGCCTTCTGATCCGCTTTGAGTCTAAAGGGCTTGGATATCTTCGTTGCAGCAGACCAAATGCGAGTGACATCCCTATACACGTTGTTTTTTTGCGTTTCTCTGGCTCCTGCAGCCGACAGGTGCACGTCAAGACACATGCTTGCATGCAAGATTGCCTCGCCGACTCCTTGGATCGCGTAGTGCCGCTGGCCATTCATAGAGACGAAGTTCCAGTTGTAGGTCGAGGCAAGATGTGGTGCAAACAGGCCTTAGTCGTGTCTAGGTACAGCATGTGAGCGATCCACCTCAACACAAAGGTCGCTCTTCAAAAGATCTGCACAGCCTTGGAAGCCAAAACTGAGACCCTTTGGGCTTATTTCGTTTTTTCTACAAATTAAAACATTGGACAAAACCGCAGAGCTGAGCTCTTGGAATGCAAGCAGACAGGCAGTGGAACCTGTGTGCGCAGGTGGAAATGGATCGAACATGGAAAGTCCTGGCATGGTCTTTTAAGTGCTTGACTCTCCGAACCTGGCCATCTAAGGACTATAGGGAAATCAAGCTCCTGGGTCGTATGACGAGTGAAGCAGTTTTACTGAAGCAGTTTTATTCTCATAATTAAAATTTGCCGCACGTTCCAAACTCGTCAGATATAAGCCATTTGATCCAGAGCACGCACGTGCAAGGCAGCCTCTGGCAGGCAGCTGGCGTAGCTTGCTCATGTGTCTTTGTGGAGACTTGGATTTCTTTTCCAAATTCATGCAGATGCCGAGGCGCCGCATTACACTGTCGTCAGAAGTGTAAATCAGTAACAAGTTTTTGTCCAACTTTTCCTCTCTTGCTTTGCAGGTGCCAGTCACACAGCAACCTTTGCTGTCTTTGCCAGTGCACAAAGTTCGGCGCCTTGACCTATCACGACGCCCGTGTCAACGCAGCCTGGACGAACACTCTGTGGACGCCATCGCGATAGCGACACTGGTCCGGCCGTTCCCGCTGTTCTCTCTTCGACAAAGACCTTACGACAGTGAATATTTTTCCCGACTACATGCACGTGAAGTTTTTAGATTGGCTGCAGTCTGCATGGACTCGGTCTCGGTGCTGTGGCTGTTGTGCTACCATATTATCTGATTCTGCATTGCAAAATTTACATGCTTGTTGGACCTTCGTCCAGCAACATCAAAAATAAAACAAGCTCTTTGTGGTCCAAGAAATTAAAACAAAAAGTCGGTGCCGATGTTGGTGTTTTTTAATGGTATACCTTTTTTTGGAAACAATATCATGTCTATTCCTTCACTGAAGAGAATGTTTTACTGCAGAAAAGGTTTACTGATGAAAAGATTTACTGCAGAAGTTTTACAAACGAGATAGCATATGTTTAGTGCAGAGAAAACAATGTCTCTGTAAAGCTGTAAAAGCAACTTTCTCCATATTTTCTGTGTCGCTGAAAAGCTTTTTGAGGCAAAGAATCTGCCAATTTGCATGGAAGAAGCTCTCGATATTTGTTCGGAAAAAAGATTATCCGAAACTGCGGAGGCGCGCGACAGATCTCCAAGGCCTTGACCCGGCCATGTTGGCCCTCTGACTACACCATATAAGACACTTAGCAGAGGCTCGCTTTGCACTTTTTGTCCAGCACCACACAAATTTTCACAAAGTTGAACCAATTGAAAATATCATTCTTTGGTGTATATAAGTACCACCAACATTCGAAAATTTTACACATTTGACACCAGGATCTGCACAAAAAGATTGCCACTATTCTCAAACTCTCCGTGGCGACGGACAAATTGCTTGAGGATTGGAGGCCAGCCAATGGATATCTGGCCGTTCCTGCTCAGCCTCACAAAGATTTGTTGGAGAAAGGTTTCGCAATGTGCACTTTGTACTGTCAGGTGTCACAAAATATGAAAGACTTGGACATCCGCGTCTTCAACGTGACATCAAAGTTGCACCAAACGGAACACGTTTTTCTTCTGGCGAAGAGCATTCATCCATATTTGTGCTGGAACTTTCGTGGCGAGGAATACATGGGAACGATGAGCATCTCAGGCTGCCTTGAATACAAGCATGTGGCCATCCTGTAAAAATTCTCTTGTTGAATGAAAAATTTTACTGGCGAAAGCTTGTTATTATGTAGTTGCAGTTGTCATTGGAACTTTTTGAATCCTTCACTTGTGTATGGCGCTGTCTATCCTGTCATTTTTTCAATAGGGCACTGTCATGTCTCATGTCATACTGAGGCAAGCTGCTCGCTTCATGCGTGCGAGGCTGCAATGCAGAGCAGGCAGTGTTGAAGTGCGCTGAGAAGTTCCGCCTCGCAGCACATGTGGAAGCCCAAGGATGCGATGATTCCTTGACTCCTCGGCCGCCAAAGAAGCGAGCACGCGGATGCCACCGGTGACATCTTCTGCGTTGGAAAAAGGCAAATTTTCTTCACGGAATCCAGTTCCTGTAAAGAAATTTTACAGAAGGAAAGAAATTTACTGATGAAGGTTTACAGAGAAGAACACGGAATTCTGACTTGATGTGACTATTCTTAACATCCATTTTTCATCAAAAACTAGAAAAAAATAGATCATTTTCTATTCAAAAAACAACTAAAAAAACGTTATGGCGCGCTGTAAAAAAAAAATTAGATGGCAAAAATCCGCCTTGTAAAATTCAATTTAGAAGGCGAAATCGCGTTGTAATTTACGACGCGAAAATTAGTATTTCGCCTTCTAATTTTTGAGTTGTAAAAACTGCCTGCAGTCTAAAAATTTTCCGAGTCGTAAATTACTACGCGTTGGATCTATGAGGAACCTGTTGTTCGACGAATTTTCAACTTGGGCGTTTCGGCAATGTCATCTGGTGATAGTGTGAGAATGATTTCAAATGGTGGGGTTGGTTCTGTCAACAATGAAGGTCGACAGTTGAACATCATTTTGGATTCAGGATCAGATGTTTCATTGCTACCCGAGTCATTTGCTCCAGACACATTGACGGATAATTCTGCTTACAAACTGAAAGATTGTCAGGGGCAGAAGCTGACAGTGAGAGGCTTGAAACGAGCTGAGTTGCTACTGTGTGATGAGTTTGGTGAAGAAGTTCTTTTGAAGCAGAACTTCGTGATCGGTCAGGTCACCAATGGCATTTTGTCCTTAGGCCAGCTGATGAAACGTGGTTGGACTCTTCCTGCAGGTAATTCTCCTTCTGGCACAGTGCTTCAATCTCCTGATGGTAGTCTGAGGCTACCCATTTCATATCAAGGTTCGTCATTGGCAATTTCAGCTCATGTACGTTGTATCAAAAGTGAAGAAACAGATGTAGAAGAAGTTTCCATTCGTGCTATTGTTTCTGTTCATGATGAGCTAGACAGTGCAGACACGGGCATGTGGAACATGACAAATGACAACATGGCCTTCATGAAGTATAGAGGTCATGATCATGCAGACGGACACGGTTTCTGCGGCCATTACTATCCTTGTCGAACTACTTTGATTTCAGTGGATCATCAGGGACGAAAGGCCTGGAAATTAGTTGAGCTGAATCATGATTATCTAGATGACGATGATTGTGGAAAGCCTATCTCTGAGTGTGGTGGTGCAAGTCACGACATTTTGGTTTTGCTGAGTGGATCAAAACGTGGGCTTGAAGTCTTTATGAAAGAGAATCTGGACAATGTGGATCCACCTGCTGAGTTGTTTGAAGCACCAGCACCTGCAGAAGCTGATGACGATGTTGAGGTGCTACTACCAGCACCAGAAGAAGAAGCTCCACAAGGTTCTGACATTGGAGTTGCGTTGAATCCTCCTGTTGCAGTACCTGAATCGATTGTGATTCAAGATGTGGAGCTTCGTGCGAATTCTTCTGCCTATGATTTGAGACAAGCCGCAAAGTTTCTTGGAATTTCACAAGCTGGTTCCAAGAGGAAGATCTATGAACGAGTTTGCACCAGTCATTTGTTGGCATTGAGGAGGCAAGCTGTTGAGGTTGCAGAGGAAGCTTATCAACGAGATGTTGTTGAGCCGAGGGTTGCATTGCCTGTTAGGCAACCTAGTGATCGTGAGAGGATGTTGCACAACATGACGCACATTCCCTATCGAAGTTGGTGCCCTCACTGCATAGCTTGCAAAGCTCATGACGATCATCATCCAAAAGTTCCACCAGAACGTGCTGCAGACCGAGAGTTTCCTATGATTCAGTTAGATCTGTTTTATGGTAGTGGAGGCTCAATTAATTTGCTTTTGATTGACATGTGGACTCGATACACGCAAATTGTGCCCTTACGAATGAAGTCTGCTTCAGTCATTGCAACAGCAATCATTAACTTCTTGGGCTTGCTTGGATATTTTCAACAAGTTGAAGTTTCATGTGACAATGAGAATGTTTTGGTGGCAGGTGTAACTCAAGCCAAAGTGATGCGTAACAAAGTTGGTGCAACTCTTATTCCGCAGTTTGGAAAGAATTATTCGAAGGGTCGTACTGCAATGGCAGAGCGTGCAATTCAGACTGTACGCAATCAAGGGAAGACGTTGATTCATTGTTTGGAAGATTTTGCCAAAATAAAACTGCCTGAGAAACATGTTGCATTCATGGAGCTAGTTCCATGCTGGATGGCTTTTGAACCATTTTCACGTACATTCAGCTTTGAAGTGCACACCGTATCAGACATTGATGGGCAGACCTTACCGTGGTCGTATTTGTGGTTTTGGCACCGTGGCCTTTGGATTAGATGGCACAATAACCAAGAACAAACCAACCTGGGTTCGTGGCATTTGGGTTGGCAAAGATCGATCTGATCAAGACTTACCGATCACGGGTGATGGAAGAATTTTGCGTGCAAAGGCAGTTCGACGGACTGGTGACTTGTGGGATGCTGAGGCACTTTCTGCTATTGAGATTGGTCCTGGGGATTTGTTGAAGACCTATACTCATTCGACGGTTCGATTACCACCAGGTCTTCCGCCCCTACCTGCTCCTGTTGATGGAGTTGCTGAGACTGAAGATGAGGCTGGTTTAGATTCCCCAACAGAGCAAGGCAGGGAAATGCAAGGAGAAGAAGAAGAGATATCTGCATCTCCGTCACCTTCACCATCTACAGAACAACCCAGTGAACAACCTGAAGTATTACCAGAGCAGTCCAGTGCTATGCCATCGTTGCCACAGACTGAGCCTTCGTCTCAGCTGGCTGGTGATGATGCTGGTACTGTTGACAAACGTCCTTTAGAAGAAGGAGAGACCAGTCCGAGGATGAAGAAGAGAGCTTCCAAGATCCATTTTGATATGAAGACAAACACCCACAAGGTTGTCTATACCGATGAGGAGGAGCCTGCAAAGAAACCAAAATCTTTACCTCTCAACATAGCTCGTTCAGATGCTGGTGGTGTTAAACATGCTGGAGAAGCTTCATCATCTGGAAGGCCGGAGAAGAGTTCAAGGACTGGTGAAGGTTTGAGTTCATCCCCTACTTTTGCTGGAAACATCAATCGGGTGAAGACTTACTCTGGAATTGAAATGTGGGTTGATGACGAAGAACCTTTTAAAGCAGGGTTCGAAGAAGACATTGAGAAAAGTGTTTTCATTGAAGACTATATAGACGACATCGATGAAATGCAGTTTCCTTCAGAAGCAGATGGACCTCCTGAACTGTCTGCTAGTGAGTTGGAAATGTTGGACAATGAAGCTGGCATTGAAGAAATTACAAGACTTTTTGAGCTCAACGTGCTGGATGGTTGTGAGGCTGCAATAGGCGACGAAGTCATGCTTGATACGAGGTGTGTTTTCGATTGGCGTTACCGTGATGGGTGGCGTAGACGTTGCAGGCTGGTAGCACGTGAGTTCAATGTTACTGGTGAATCTACAAGTGAGACATTCAGTCCAACATCAACAATGGCAGCAATGAGAATGCTACTAGTTTTGGCTATGGTGAAAAGGTTGAACATAGTGGCGTACGATGTGAAGGACGCATTTTTGACAGTCGACCAAGTTGAGAAGGTATTCATCCAGGTGCCTGCATGGGTGCATCAGGTGATGCAAGCACCCCCATTCTGGTTGCTTCGTAAGTGTCTTCCTGGTCAAAGGAATGCGGCGATGCGGTGGTCAGATAAATTTAGATCAGTGAGTGAAGAGCATGGGTTTGAGTCGTTTCCTGGTATGCCTACCATTTTTCGACATTCAAGCAGAGAGCTGTTTTTGACAATCCATGTGGACGACATTTTGCTGATTGGAAGTGTTGATGACATCAATTGGTATGACGAAACTTTCAAGAAGATTTTTACAATGAAGAACTCCGAGATGTGTTCTGTGGCATCTGGAGGCACGATCAACTATTTGAAGAAGCGCATTACATGTATGGTTGCATCATCAAGTCAGACTCCTGGCATTGTTTTGCAGCCAAACAAGTCGTACATTCCAAAGTTGGTGCAAATGTTCAAGTTGGATGGCAAGAAGAGCAAGAGCTTGCCACATCATGCTGATCTATCTGTCTATCATCCAGACAGTGTTGCAGAGAGTGATTGGTTGAAAGGCGAGGAGGTGACTTTGTTTCGCTCAGGGCTAGGTATAGCATTGTACTTAGCTCAAGATCGTCCTGACATACAACATACAGTTCGAGTTCTATCGAGTTTCATGGGGAAACCAACTAAGAAAGCTTTAGTGTGGCTGAAGCATTTGTGTCTTTACTTGAAGAACAGTGAGGGCTATGGTTTGTTTTATCCAGAAATCGAGGCAGGGACGACATTGCCTGACCTTTGGTGTTTTCCTCATGGTTTGCAGAACAGAAAGAATCGAGCAGACTATGTTATCGAAATTTACAGTGATTCAAACTGGGGAGGTTGCACAGTGACCCGGAAGTCAACCTCTTCCGCAGTGATTTGTGTTGGTGGATGTGTGGTACATTCGCATTCACGTGGTCAAACTTCAGTTGCATTGTCAAGTTGTGAAGCTGAGCTTTTGGCCAGTAGCAGTGCATTGTCTGAAGGTTTGCAATTGACACAGATTTTGAAGTTTTTGCTGAAAGACAATGAAGAGAAGAACGCGAAGATTGTTGAGACAGTGGTTTACACTGATTCGAGTTCGTCGAGGTCTCTGATGATGAGAAGAGGCCAAGGTCGTTTGAAGCATCTTTCGATTCGTCATCTCTGGGTGCAAGGTTTGGTGAAACTTGGAATGGTTGAGATCATCAAGATTGACACCAAGAATAATCCTGCAGATTTGAATACTAAAGCATTGAGTGTTCAGACGTCTTTGATGTCATTGATGAACATGTGGTGTGATGGAAATGAGATGTCTTTTACTGCTCAAGTTCCTGGTCATGATGAGTTGGCCGGTGTGGTGGCACGAGTGATTCTTGCATTATCATCTTTACCTATGACGAAGGGTATGAGTACTGATTTTGTGGAACAAAGGGATTCTCATTACAGTGATCTATGGTGGATGAAGCTGGCGAGCATGGTGGCTATGATTTGCTTATCCTTGTTGACGCTGGTTTGGATGAATCCTGGACGACGTGTTAGGGATTCTGACTCTCCTCAACCTGAGGAAGAGGAAGAAGAAGCAGTTGAGATTCAAGTTCCACCGTGTTCTGATGATCAGCGAATGGTGTATTTAGCTCGTGTGGCTGAGATGTTCTATATCACTATGACGGGGCAACATGATGAATATGACGTTCGAAGACGATTTCGAGGTGGTGAGATTCCATCAGATTCAGTGCATGAGACATTGTATCAATTGCAGTTGCTGACTCAGGCATTGATGGATGGTCATTACCAAGTGGCAGCTGAGATGATGGAATTGGCCAACATGGATCATGTGAATGAAAGGCGAATCCTAACAGCTATCCGTAGATTGAAGGATACCTACATCGATACTGCTAGAGGTTCTTTCAACGACATTGGAAATTGGCTGTACACGAAGCATGGTGGATATCTGCAAAGTGTTGGGCGAGATCTTAGTGAGTTGGAAGACAGGCTAGGCATTGTACATGCTGAGCCTGATGCCGAAGAGTTCTTTGACGAAGTAGAGCAGGATAGAGTGAATAGGTATTTGAATATGCCTATGGGAGAGTGCTCCGACCCGGAGCTGTGGATGCAGTTGAACCATTGGAGTGACTCAGACGAAAGTTGAATCGAACAGTGCATTGTTGCTTTGATTGAATTTACAACAGTATTCGTTTTCTTGCATGGCTGATGTTTCATACATCTAACTGGTGTTGAGATAGAAGAGCTCGTGGACACCAAATGTATTTCTACAGTTTGCACGTTTTGACTTACAGTGTTTGAAGTTGCATTGAGAGCTGCAATAAGTTTTTCTGTGACGTGAGACGATGGGAATTCACTTGAATTCGTTTCATGGTTCGTGCTGCATATATCCAACAGACGTTGGTTGAATGGCTTCGAACGAGCATCTATGACATTGGATGTATCACAGTTCCTGGAATAGATACCCGACTTGAGTTTCTTTGAACGTGGTTTCTTGCAGTTGCCTACGATGGCACACCTTACAACTACTGCAGTGGTGCTACGACAATTTGTACAGATTTTTTTGGATGTTTCTTTTCGCTTTTCTTCAGATGTTAGTACCCCATCAAAAGTATGACGTTGGGAAAGCTCTGGTGTGGAAGGATGACACGCACAAATCTTAGAAGTGTTGGATTCATTGAAAATCATGAACCAACAAGGCAGGGTGTTAAGTTTTAGTAAGGTAACTTGGACCCTTGCAAGATGTGCTGTATAGTATCTGTTCCTATCAGTGTGACACAGGATTCATTCTATACTTGTATATCCAGTGGCTTAAGTCGTGGTGCAAAAGAGAGCTTTCCATGTTTGTCCAGCAGATGTGCAAGGCTCCGCCCTTTCTCATTGGCTGGTTGGGGTGGATGTGGAGAAAGGGCCTGATGGGATTGATTCTCCTACCTTTCTGAAGCAGAACTTCGATGTCCTGGAGGCTGGGCGGCTTTATCAAGATCTCTTTCCCTCTCAAACTTGTGGTGCGGCCAGAGAATGATATCCAGCGACATCGCCCTGACACCTTGCATGTAGAAGCTACAGGACTAGGGGGTTTGGACCTTACTTATCCCATCCCTTGGGACAATTCGATCAGATCAGACAAAGAGGGGCAATTGGTCTACGGGCCCTCGCTTGCACCTCAGGAAGAAACTGTGTTGGTGAGTGGCAGCTTTGGAGGCACAGAGATTCTGCAGGTCTCCGCGTTGGGCAGAAGCAAAGCAGACCATGAATTCTTGGTGCTTCACTACTTAAACATTGGGATGAGGTATTGACACATGTTCTGCCAGCGGTCAGGCTCCCGGGTGCTGAAGCCCGTCGGGCCACTGCGTTAGAAGTGTTTGGAGCTTCGCACATTCAACCTTCGCATCGTCGGATGCCTCACGTATTATGGACGGATTCCATGACCCTAATCTGGAACCTGCTGTTTGGTGGTCGAATGGGACGATACACAGGCTCTCCAGACACCCTGGTACTGGACCAACGTGTAGAAGTCAGGGGGTTTTCAGCGGGCAGTTACGCCGGACTTTGCACATTGCAGATACTGTGGGAGATCCCGAATGTTGTTACGAATGGCAAGCTCGGGGCAATCGCCTGCCCACCGCAATTGTTGATCACCCCACCTGCAAATCACTTTCTCCATCTCTTTCACTACGAGGCGGATCAGTTGTGTGTGTGGAAGCCTGGCCAACGCCAGCTTGAACAGCTCCAGATTAGCTTTACGTATGTGAGTACTGAAGGTCCAGCCTATCGAGAACATTTTGGGGCTGCAGAGCACAGCTACTCCCATTGGCTCTCGCTCAAACTCCCGACCGGATGGGTTTCTATTTTCCTTTACCCCAAGGCTGCGAATTCTAGTAAGAGAGATGCCACACCCCTGCGATTGCTCTCGTGGCTCAGCTTTCGACTGGAGCCTGCTGTGGAAACGTTCATAGAAGAAACCATGTTGTATCTCTCCACTGCTGCGAAAGTGACTGATGCAGGACTACTTGCGTTGGGGACAAAGCACCTCAGCATGGGGGCTCCTCTTGAATCGGTAGATACACTGAAAGATCGCCTCATTGAACTGGTCAGCGTAAGGAATCTGAAACATTGTCCTGAGGCTTTGTTTGCACTGTTCCGGCAATTTCTGCAAAGATTAACGCTGCCTAGGCTATATCACTTCTTGGATTTGGTGCTGCCGCAACTCACACCGGTGCGGGCCCCATGGGCCGATGCTACTAACACTCTGTGGACTTGCCACCACATTAGAGCTGTTAGTTACAAAAATATGATTCCACATCGGCCGAAAGTTGCCATTTCCTACTTCTTCACGTCGCACGACGATATTCATCATGTGCGAATCTACTGGGGCACCCTGCCGCTCCTACTTTTCTCTGATCCTAGAGTGGTGGCCCCTGTGGAGGTGTATCAGTTCCAAGGTCAAGCTGTGCACAGATTAAACCAACAGCATATCCAATTAGGGCTGAGGAAAGGCATGGCCGTCCTTTTGTACTACAGAGTCCAGGGGGGTGCCCATGTGAACGAGGTTTTTCAGGCTGTCCTCATTGCACAAGAATCAATTACAAATCGAGGAAAGCGAACGGAAAACAAGCTGTGGAAACGGGTTGTCCCATCTGAGACTGAGTTTGCATGGCTTCCACCGAACATTGCGTGGGCCTTTTGCACCGATGCCCTACGTAGGCGGCAGGATTGCCGGTACTTCTCTTTCAAAGAAGCTCACATGGGGCTTGAGGGACGAGCTTTCCAAGCGAACATCTTCGTTGAAGATATGGTGTTCCTTGGTGACACAAGAAGTGCCGAAGAACTTGCAGTCTTTACCAATATGGCCCCTGAGCGGCTTTGCTTAGGGTGTGGGCTCCGGGTAGAAGAAAAGTTCACTCCCATCTGCCCAGGAGAGCGGTCGATTGTTTGCTGCTTCGGTGAAGTTGCTTCAATTTGCCCTGCGTGCTTCCAGCGCATCGGCTTCTGACAAAGACTTGACTGAGGAGGAAGGTGCTCTGCAGCTGGCCATTATAGACCATTGGTTACAAACCCTGACTGCCACTTCTTGGCGGTGCTCACCTCATTGGTACAGTCCATCTTGGAAGGAAGAACCGATTGCCCCATCAGTGGAGTTTTTGGGGCTGGCAAAACCCGGGCAGCTGCAGCAATGATTGGGGGCTTACTTGTCATGGACCCGACGCTTAAGGTCATGGTAGTCACCAAAGAGAACGCAGCGGCACATGCCTTTACCAAACACATTGAGTCTCTTAAGCTCCCACCAACCATAGAAGAAAAAGTTGGTCGCTTGGTGGGTGTTACGGAGCTCGAAAAGGGCCCATCAAGCAAAACCAGGTTGGATGTCCCACCAGCTTTCCGCAATGATGTCCTTCGCACAAAGCAGGTGATCATAGGTTGTGGTGGTGGCTTCCATCAGGAATGCTCGCAGCCATACAGTCCGGTTGCCAGGTGGATGTCAGATAGATGTGGATATTGCCCTGAATGATGAGCCGCAAAGGTCTGGTCATTTGGTGTGGTGATCACAAGCAAACACCAGGAGGACTGCGCAAGACTGAAGAAGCCAGGGCTTTTCGACGCAAGTTGATGCGCAGCCCTATAGCACTGAGGGGGGACACCAAATTCGTCCCACCACATATGCTGGGCGCTATAGTCCTTCCGTATGTACAAGAAGTGCCTGGACCCCTGATGGATGATCTGAGGCAGCTGCTTCAAGAGAGCACTCGACAACCACTTGCCCTGTCCTCTACGGGTGTACCATCGGCAGGGGCTGGGATGCTACAGTCACTCCGTGTAGCTGTGCGGCAATTGCCGTGTTATGGCTCGCACTGTCCCCCGAAAAGTTCCACCTGCAAGCTGACACGTTCGGTAGTGCAGCTGGCACGGCAGGGAAGCAGAAGTGGGCCCTGATCTTGCCAAGCAGTGCGAGAGTATCGGAGCTCACCTACGTCACTATTGTGGGCACCAGATATCCGGAGCTGGACACTCTACAGAATGACATCATTCAGTTAGTAGGCAATTATCTTCAAGGGGAGCAGAGCACTCGGGGTGGTTTCTTCCGTCTTTTGGGATGCACCGAATAGCTACATCCATGCCATTACTGACATTGGAGAGGTGGTGGACTGGATCAAGAGCAAGTTCTCGATAACAAAAGAAGGGAACAAGAACCTTGCAGTGCTACACAATCGTAACAAAATGGTGAATGCCTTTGCCGCCATAGAATGGGTAGCAGGCTCGGAAGGTGCTGTGCTCTCACGCAGCGTTACTTCCTGTGCAGGCATGACCGCCTATCTCGTTTTGCTGGCACAAACCAGAGTTGGATTCCTCAGTGGGGGACGTGGGAAGGCTTTCCATCAGCTCACCCCACAAGACCAGAATGCCCAAAAAGAAGAGGCCTTCGCAAGGGCGACGGTGGCCCTGACTCGTGCGCAGCAGATCTGCCTCATCATGGGACCCTTGGACATGCGTGGGTTGGGGCAGCTACCATCATGGGCTGTCTGAAATATGGCTCCAATTGAAAGACGAGGATCTGTTAGAGGCTCCTGATGATTCTGCCTTCTTGCAGAGCCTAACGGTTGTCATGCTCGAGAATGAATGGAGTATATCCGCCTCTGGCCTTGGCTGAAGCCTTCATGACAGATGACGACCGCACCCCTAGGGTGCGCAGGCTACATCTTATTGTGGTGGACCTGCAACAGCGTCGGAGGATGGCGACCTGGGTAAGCAAACAGCTGCGGAAATTGAAGGTG
Source organism: Breviolum minutum Mf 1.05b.01 (assembly GCA_000507305.1). Classification (NCBI taxonomy): domain Eukaryota; class Dinophyceae; order Suessiales; family Symbiodiniaceae; genus Breviolum; species Breviolum minutum. The sequence continues at coordinate 15,323 of DF243375.1, read as the reverse complement.
GATGAGTGTGTTGCCCAATGTTGGAATACACTTCCCATCCCATGGAAGCATGACCAGGGTCCTTACCACCTGCGATTTGTCTTTGGGTATGCAATGGATGGCGTTGATCTGCCATGCTATATTCTCTGGCCTGTACGGACGGAGGATAATTCCTTCTGGTGTCTTGATGCATTGAAAGGAGATTGGGTTCAGTTGGACAAGTGTGGCTTTATTGCCCCGGTTGGGATTGAGCACTTTTTCGATGCCTTCAGTTTTGACCCACAACGACCCTGGCGTGCAGCTGCAAGTCAGGCGTTGGGCATCCCCGCATGCCATATTGCAGAGGATACTTATATTATGCATCAGGAGGGAAGCAAATTCACGCTCACGCCAAGATGCATACCAGTTGAACGAAGGTCCAACGCAGAGAAAAGCGGAGCCGATGTGGTCATGGCCGATGGAGTGGTCAGTGGATCAGATGCTGATAGTGGATGCCGGAGTGTCTGACAACTCATCTACAGATTCAGAAGGTACCATCTTGGAGGCCTCGTCGGTTGCCTTTGACCAGGACCGGTTTGACGCTGCATATGAGGCATTTCGGGATCTATCTGAAAACCTCTACAACATTGACACCAGGCAGTATGCAAGGGGAGTCACTAGCGACGATGCACCTGGGATCATGTTGAGTGAGGGCCAGGCGAAGTTACGCGAATTAGTGCACTTGCCACGTAATTGGCCATTGGCGCGATTGGGGCTTAGCAAGCAAGTGGACAGGCTTCTTGAGGGTTACTGCTTTCAGATCCTGGCTACCAACAGTGACCCTGAGGCGCACAATGCAAAGGTAATCCAGACTGCCACGCATTTGACACTGATCCTGGCTGAATACCTGGCTGATACCATTGCGTGGCTCATGCGAGGTATTCTGGACCATGGAACAAAGATCCTGTTTGACACGGACACAGAACCCCTGCTGACACCAGGCTTTTGGATATTGCCGCTCTACAGAGAATTGCTCAACAGTGCATCTCGCAACCGGCCGAGTGCAGCATCAGAAAGAGCCAGGGGTTGCACGGGCTTGGTCAAGCTTATCTGCAAAGAAAACAAAGAGCAGAGAGGAAAGAGGAAGTTTCATGAGGGAGCGCCGCACCCCAAAGATCGGGGAGGGTTTGCCCAGTGGTTTGGGTCATGCAGCCTGATCAACACGCTCTATGTGTGGTTTCCCGCAAGCTGGGCGCCAATGGTTGCAGAGAGGTTGTTTGGAATGTCGGCTCCCACAAGGGGAGCTCTCTTACAATTCTCAGCATGGGCAGCCTGCTATATAGGGCTTACCCAAAATCGCCCCGGGAGACATGACTGGCGCCAGGTTGCTGGACCCAGTCGGAGCACTACAGAGGTGGAGAGCAATGAGGTGGGGTACAAGATCCGACAATGGTCATTGCCTGGTGCACCAGTCATGCCAGTGCTCAATGTTAGCAGCAGAGTGACCTGGCTTGAGCTGGATGGTAAAGCTCTGTTGGACAGTTATACGGTGCTACAGGAAGGCATCCTTTGCGATGTGTTCTCACAAAAGTGTTCTGCTGCGTGGCAGGGCGCTCCTGGAGAAAAGCTCACGGTTGCTGTTATGTTGCCTGGCCGTCAAATGGCTGATGAATGGCTTGACTTCATGCTGTCGCAAAGGAACCTTTGGCCCACCTTTACCGCCAAAGGGGCTCCCACAGAAAAGATCACCGAAACAACCTTTCGCAAGGAACGGCATCGATTGCATGCTAAGCATCTTTGGATGGAGATCAAGCTTAACTGGAATGTGTTGAACGACCGGATGTATACGCATGCCCCCACTGGGTTGCCTCGCGAGCGACTCTATGAACTGCTCTTCAACAGGGCTGCCAAGAGCAGCCAAAGGAATCCCTATGAAGAGAAGGCATACCGTGGACCAGATTTCACAGGTGTCCAGGCGAGATGGAAGCAATGCCGAGATTGGATGTGGTATTACAAAGGTCAAACCACGCCATGGGTTCTGGATCTTCAAAGTTTTCTTCATGCTTTCCGGGGCGAGGAGGTTGATACGTATATGGCCTATTGTGCAAAAAGGTGGCAAACAAGAGATGGCACGTACCAGCTCAAGCGACGGCGAATTCTGCCTGACGTGAGGGATTTCCCTGAGCATGGAGATGCTGTGGTGGATATGCAGGACATCTAACCTTATACATGGACGACAAGGATGATGCACTACTCGGTGGAAGAGATGAAATGAGGGGCTTGAGGGGGCGCGTTTTGTTTCACCTTTTGTGGGTTTTCACTGGCCGGGTGGGGTTTGTTTGGTTGGCTTGTTGGTGTGTGTTTTTGGTTGTTTTGGTTGCTATAGGCTGGTGAAAACCTTTGCGGAGTTCATGTCTCACCTTCTTTTGCAATAGCTTTCCGGGATGTTGACCGACAAGGCTTCGTGCTCGCTCGGCAATGCAGGAAAAAAAATTGTCATCCCTCAACAAGAAAACCATCTTCACCTGTTTGCAACAGCCCCGCGAAGGTTGTAGGTCGTCCAACTATGCTGAAGAGAATGCAGTAAGCGTTTCCCTGACGCACTCTTTCTCGGAGGACTTTGTTTTGGCTGTAAATGTTTTTGTTGCTTTTCACGAACGGGAATTGTCCTTTTCGCGTCGTTGTAGCTGACTGAAGGGCGAACCGCCCGGGACACGTACCCCAGCAGCTAGCAGCCAAAAAACAGTAAGCGTTTCACCCTGAGCCCAGAAAGTGCGCAGAGAGCGAGATACTCCCTCCTCCAATTTGAGACAGCATGAGGAAAGCCAGTACCTTCTGATGTTTTGATGCCAAGTTCGTGCATGAAATGTCTCACGCTCAACTGCCATCATGCTGGAAGCTGGCGGGGGTGCGACTTCCCGCACGGGTAGGCAAAGCTGCTACCTTCTCTGATAAGAGTAACAGCGTCCAGCCGTGGGACATTCTTAGGACCTAGGAGACCACTGGGAAACAATGCAAATAAGGAATGTCCGCCTCAGATCGCATGCTGTTTGAACGTCTTGGGTTGTCTCACTGCTAGAGTGAGTTCGATTCTATGCTTGCTGAAGTTGCAGAATATGAGCAAAGAGTGGAGCCGGGGATTGTAGTTTGCCGTGAGAGCCTGAGCTTGTCTCACCTTGTTTCACCTTTTACTCGATTGGTTAGGAACGGGTGGTGTGTTTTGGTTGTTGTTTGGGGGTTGGTTTTGTTTTTCATTGTCTCTGACCTTTCCTTTTGATCCCGTTGTCTAACAATGACAATACTAGCACAGCCCAATGACTGCCACAGTTGTCATGACGCGCGCAGCATACTGTAGTTCAAAAAAAAACCCATTCACTTGAAGCTACAACGGAGACGTGGACCAGTACCCCTACATTTACCCGTACTGGACATTACCGGGCCGCTGACGTGATTCAACGATCCCATGACAGGCACTCGTGATACAATAGCTTGAGTTTGCTGGGCAATGTTCCTTGCTACCACCATGGTGTAACACACGGAGAGACTGATGCACCTCACGTCTTTCTGTCTCTGAGGTTTCCTATGGTTCCTTTGCCTTAGACAAGCCCCCTTACTCCTTGGTTATTTAAAGGGGAGACTGTTCTCACACAGGCCTTCCCACAACCTATCTTACTCTGACAAGGTGCTTACCTTTAGCGGTGGACAGACTCTCCAGTAGTGGAGTCACTATCAAATGACATTCCTAGACTGTTTCTGATTCGCGTTGGGTTTGGATTCCACCTATATCTGGATGTCAGGGTGAATTTGCCCCTGGAACTGTTGTAGAGACTCACAACGTCTTCAGCAGGAAATAGTCAAAGGCCAATGCAGTGTGTAGTTACACTGTAGCAGTACCATCGTCGACTTGCTTCCGCTTCTTTCTCCTCCTCTTGGGTACATCTTGCTGACTACAGATGAACTGCAGCGATATGACTTGTTCTTCCTCTCGAACTTGGGCATACATGTCGGTAAACATTCCTTGTTCACCAGGAAACTCTAAGGGTCGAGCTGGCTGGCGTGGCTGCCATAGCTGGTTCTGTGAAGTACTCCAAATACGCCACGCAATAGGATCACCGTTGTAGCTTCGAGTGAATGGGTGACGGGCGTGACTCGCTCACATTGGTTGGAGCCATTGCTACTACTTCCTGTCCACCAGTCCCTCATGTTGGAAGGAAGTGAATAAGTTGAGAGCCATGTAGTCACTCATTCGGAACTACAAGCATTGACCAAGCCAGCTGAGGTTGAGGGGCAAGTTGGCACCGCTGGCAACCACCATTCAATGTAAGGCCATCAATGATTAGAGCAAGCATGTGGTGATCCTTTCTCATCATGTACTCAGCTGTTTGGTTCCTTCAAGAGTAAACTGTCTCGCTCTGAGGCATGTAGAATCCATGCAGACGGCCTGAAAGTAAATCGGTCTCTCACCTACAAGGGGGAAGACTTTAGCTTGGACATCCATGGAGAGGAGCAAATCACCGACTGAGGCAGAGTTGAAGAACCTGTAACATCGCAGGAGACCACTAACACCGTCTCCTCATGTGCAAAGATTTGAGTCCACCCATTGCCACGACAGCACATCTTATTGATCAAGCCGTTGAAGATGGGGAGTGCTGGCCCTCGGCACCAGAAATTAAGAAGTAGCTTGCGCGGAGAACCACTCTCGAGAAGATTTCCATTGCCATTTGACTTGGTACTCATCTGGCCCCTTGTATGGATTTTCCAGCCAGCGAGACTCTTTAAAAAAAACGCCACAAGCAAGTCTCCAGTTGGAGACATATCAGTTGTCACACTGATAAGAACAGATACTACACTTGTTGATCAATTTGGTGATGTTTTCGCAATTAAAACCACAACTGGAAAGCTCCCCAAAAGCAACCGAAAAACAGCTCCACAAGACCTATCAAAAGGTGAGACAGAGAAGAGCTCTCATTCCAACAAAATTCGCCCCAGCGTTTCTTCTTGGTTCCTCAAGTACGTTCTGGCAAGCTCCTTTGTGGTAAAGTGGAAGTAACTCTTCCTAACAGCAGCTAGCCACAGCTTAAAGTGATCAACTATCCTTTGCAAGGGGATTGAAAGCCTGGCAGGCAGTCATCGATAAGGAACTATTTCCAAACGTTGAAGTTTGTCTTTGTTTTTCCAACTTCGTCTGAGACCTACGTGGGACTCTCGTCTCTGACGCACTCTTCCTCGTTAATTTCTTTTCGAATTTGTTTGATTGATTTGTTCATTGTTCTGGCCAATGATTGTGAATGTTTTTGTTGCTTTTCACGAACGTGGAATTGTCCTTTTCGTGTAGTTGTAGCTCTGAAAGGCTGCAGATCAGAGTCCGTCTTAGGAGATGTAGCTTGAGCGACGTGGCTTGCACCAATGCCAGAGTGAGAAAGCGTCCACGAATGCAAAAATTCTAGAGCTTGAGCGGAGAGTGTCCTGGTGACAGTTCTACCAGCGGTGATACACCCTGGCACTTGTAGTCATACCGGTCTTGTTCATGTGGACACCCTCAATGTGAAGTGATGTCCACCTGCATTGGAGAAGTATTCCTTTTAGCCTTTCCAGTGCGTTGGTATTGGGATATTGACTGATGTGTAGGACGCGTACCCTAGCAGCTAGCAGCGAAAAAACAAAAACCATCGTTGCGTACACCTATCAGAAGTTTGGTCATTTGGGATTTATAAAAACCCCCGTCCTTTCAATCGCATCTTCGGGACATAGGATTTTGAGGGAAAGCGGCTATTTTGGAGCGCCCCCTTTTCAATATATCTTGCTTGTTAAGGGAAAGCGGCCATTGCGGCGCGCCCCCTTTTCAAGAGCTTTGGTTTTAAACTTTTTGATCATTTTCCACTTCAACTCTGTCACAGATCTATACATCACTGCAAGACAATCTCACTTCATCATCTTTATTGTCCACAGACCCTTTGTAAATAGGTATCTTCATTTTTTGAACAGATCTGGATAAACTAGAGTTATCTTATTTATTTGCTTGATAAGGGAAAGCGGCCATTTTNTCTTTGATCGTCTCGTTACCCCTTTTGTCCTTCGAGGGGATAGCGGCCATTGCGGTGTGCCCCACTCCTCGGACTCACCCGGTACCATCCGATATCTCCTGGTTAATCTTTCAGCATCGGACAGACAGTCTCAGTGGTTAGGGAAAGCGGCCATGGCGGCGCGCCCCCTTTCCACGAATTCCAACTTTCAGGTTTGAGAAATCTATGTTGATAACCCTTTTCTTCCCAGCTTCCTCTCCACCAACAGGAGAACCCTCCAACTCTTGCTACCTCCTGGGTCGGCCCGCCGCGATGAATCCACAAGTGATTCAGATCCAAAGTGATCTCCCTATCTTCTGGTTCTCCGCCGGTTGCTGCCATGGATAGATCCAAAAGCGATCTCCCTATCTCTCCTGTTCCCCGACGGGTTGCTGCCATGGAAAGATCCAAAGAGATCTACCCGATCCAAGTCTGTTGCAGAGAGCTAGGGCCCCAAGCGCGAAGTCCACTGGAATCCTTGCTGGCTGGGTTCCTACTTCTCTTCCTCATTCTTGACGACGTTCACCTCGCTCATCCATCCCTGGATCTCCTCGCTTAGTCGGATTACTGGCTGTGCTTCTACTCCGACACCTCTTGGTGCTCCTCCACTTGTTGTCTGGCTGGGCCTCACTACATCCTGGAGAAGAACTACTGAGAGGAAGCTGAGAGGATTCCGAGGTGGTTGCGACGGGAAGTTTCACTTGTTTCACCAAGTCCTGGGTTGGTCAAGTTGCTTGCGCTCTCCAACCAACAGGCATGCGGTAGTACGCCTTGGCCGGATTGTCTCACCGGACTTACGTTGTCATTTCGTGGTTTCCAATTACAGTGATGAGTACATCACTACGTCGATTGCGTTGAGTACCCGTACCAATGCACTCTCCGTCTGTGGTATCTCGAAACCCCCATGACACCTTTGCAACGGACGGGTACGGCGCCATTAATCGACCGTATCCGCAGGTTCTCGGTCTCTGACCCAACTCGACCTGGGCGTTAATTAATTTGTCTGCATTGTTGTTTAATTTGATGAATGTTTTTGCAATTCAGTTGAAAAGTTAGGAAGTCCGTCTTTTCACCTATTCCGCGGACTGAAGGGCTCCGCCCGCGACCTTCGTGGCACGCAAGCAGCGCACAGCAAAAAAAATCGGGACATAGGATTTTGAGAGCATGATGTAGAGGCATCAAAAATGCAGGCCGGGGCTAACCCAAGCAGCAAAGATCAAAAGATGGAGAAATCTAAACTTTCACTTCCAGCAGCTTGATGTTCCTGGTCCTGAGAGTTAGTTTTCCACGGTTTATCACCACTTGTGCATCATGAGATAGCTTTGCTGTCTCCACTGTTGTCACGTATCATTTTTGCCCCTCGCATCCAGTTAACTGCAGGTAGGATTCGACCTCTAATTGAAAGATTTGACCGCTGTGCAGCGGTCCTGTGTGATTCAACTTTGATTCGTTGACAAATAGCTGCCCCTTCAAAGATACAAGATTTTGCGGAGTTCGTCGGGATTTCATCTCTTTGTAAAGGTTCCTGATAGCTGGACAAGGATCGAGGATCACCTGCAAGCTGAAGGAAATGAGAGCAGTCGTCCCTTAAGATGAGGAGTAGCTGTGCCCACTAGCTAGTCTAAGCATTTCTGCTAGAGACCAGGTGTGTGTGTGTGCCAGTGAAAGAGCAGAAGCCAGCGTTGGGACATTTCAATGTGACTCATCTGAAATTGTTATGGTCATTGTAGGTTTTTTGCTTCCTTCTGCTTGAAACCCACAAGTTCACCAGAACAAATATCCCTGTTTGTTTTTGTAAGGTCGTTTGAAGGCTTTGATGTGGGGAGACTATTTCTTTTCGCAGTCAACAGGTCTTTCTATTTATGTCGTGTGGCTTCCTCGCCTTGTTCCACGTCACAAAAAAACCCAGCTGAGGTGTCAGAAACCATTTCAAACGGAGGGGGGGGCAGAAAGCGGAAACAATGTCATAGTGCCTTTGGCATGCCAGAGCTTGCCAGTGAGGCGTGTGGAGTTTTGGGTGCTGGCTTGAGTAAGGAGCGGATGTAACCTAATACCACATAGAGATCATGCTTCGCTGGCGGCACACCACAGTTGATATTTCATTTGTGTTACTTCAAAATCATGGTAGCTGGAATTTGAAAATTATTATTTGTGTATATTTCTAGTTTGTGTGCAAGTACTTGATCGAAGACATATTCACTAGTAAACTTTCAGCTTGGGGGGGACTGAGATACTATTTGATGAGGTGGAACTTCAAAGAGTGACTAGCATCCATTTTTCAATCTGGTCTTCTATTGTTTCCAAGCTCCATTCCTGAAATGGAATGGCTTTTTTAGGGTGAATTTTCAATGCGGGTTTGATCAAAAGCCAGTTGCGTCGTTGTGTCATTGGGACATAGTGAGAGATGGGAACAAGATCTAAGGAGAGGAATTAGCAAATTATAAGACTCGACTTGCGTGCAAGGCCCAGGGCCCTGAGGCCCAGAAAAAGATTTCAAGCTGTCAGGACAGTCTGGATCCTTGAGGTATGCAGTATGAGTATGAAATCAATGAATGAATCCATTATTTGGTATCAGCTGTGAGCCCCTTTAGTAAATGTAAATCCAATCTTTTCAATAAATGTGGGTAAGATTAGTAAGATTAGTAAGATTAGTAAGATTAGTAAGATTAGTAAGATTAGTAAGATTAGTAAGATTAGTAAGATTAGTAAGATTAGTAAGATTAGTAAGATTAGTAAGATTAGTCAAGACTCTTGATTCTACATCACGAAGCAAGTCTCATTATGGATGAGAGACGACTCACTGTGGGCCAATGTCAGTAAAGTTTGATTATTTCAGGGTCCTTTTAGTGCCATCAGCTGCAGTTGGAACCTTCTCTTTCCATGCGCCAGATCTTTGTGGTCCACAGTGGCCTGCCGATGGATACCACTGTCGCCCTTCAAGACATCAACGCCGTGGACAGGCCCTGCAAAACCGTGACCAAGATACCAAAGATGATCATTCTTGGATATGGTATGGGTGACTCTTGCCAGATATCACCGATAAAGAACGTTAACAATTTGTTGAGCGCAGCCATATCAATTTTTTGAGAAGATCCTGCAAAGTGTCTGACTCCGATATGAGTTCTAACATGTTTGGCGCTTGGTGAGCCTTCACTACAGCTAGCAACTTGCCAGTCACAAACAAGCCCACCCTCCATGAATAAGTGACTTTCTACGCTGTGGCACCACGCGCAGGCTCCACGATGTTCCCATCAAGAACTGTGCATTGCTGGAGTGCCTTCCGGGGCGGGTCCTACGAAACTCCTGCTTGAATTCATATCGATTTTCCCACGTTGTTTCTCTGCAGGTACTCGAAACGGCAGAAAGTGGTGACCCGTAATGCCCTAAGGCGGCAGGCCGGGCTTGGGAACATTTTCAGGCCCTGAACGGGGCACATCTACCATAGAAAAGCGACAAAGATCGGTAAAGATGCAAGAAACTTGACTGTCGAGCTCCAAATGGAGCTCCAAAGGTATGCTTCGCAAAAACAAGGTGTTGCAAGAGATTCTTCTTTGCATGGATTGGCACAGATATTCAAAAAGATTTTACGAAGATATACAAAATATTTGAGTTCTGTTTGCCTTTTTTCTTTTTCAGATTGCTGTTTCCGGAGAAAGGGATCATTGGAAGGATCTATCCAAGTACCTTGAAACTTGAGAGCTAGCATTGAACGGAAAGACAACATGCAAAGTCGTGCTGAAGGATTTTTTCTCGAAAGCAGACCACTTGGAAAGAAAGAATCAAGAAGGCATTCATTCGCTGGTTCATTTGCCAGTTAAGCCTTGGAAATGTGAATCTACTTACTTGCTGCAGCTTCGCGGTTCTTGATTCAGTTTTGATCAGAGATCGAAGAGCCATCACAATTGGTGTCACAACATGTCACAACGGCAATACACAAATTTGGCTAAATTTTATGTATTCTCCAACGGGTCACACCAATTTTCACTGACCAAACGACACAGCTTGGAGCATCATGGCGGTCACTCTCTCTGCGTCAAGCGAGAGGTACTTGTCACATCCAACAAAGCAGTATCCAACACGGCAATCTTCCAACACACACAGTTGAATTGATAGGGGAAGACAATTTTTTAATGGGGCGCTGCATTGGCTGGGTTCACACATCCCACAGCTATGGCCAGCAACTCTAGAAGTGAAACTATCACAGTGTCGCCGGGCTAGCTTGGTCCGCGGTTGGCTATGGGGAGTGAGGTTGATTTGGAGGTACCCTACTCTGTCTAAACTACAGCTCAGCAAGTAGTGGTTTGTTTCGGTGAGAGAAACATTTATTTTCTTGAAAAGTGAGCAAATTCAAGGAAACCAAATCGCTGTTTCAAATGAACATCTTTTTTAAATTCACCCACACGACCTCACACTAAAAGGTAGTTTAGTAGGGAAATCTCCATATTGCAATCACTTTGCAGGTTGTTGCACAGCCCCTACGTTTTATAGTTGTTCTGGAGCACCATGCATTGTGTAACAAGTAAATATAGGAAGGGGCAATGCTATGTTCTTAAAAATGTTCAGGAACAGGCGAGCCTGTGTTTCTAAGAAACTTATTCTATGATTCTATGAAATTAAATTTTGGAACGAACAATGTGCTGTTCCTAAAGAGTTTCTGGTTCTTAACATTACCAGCTGGAAACCAAAAAACCTAAACATGGAACACTCTAAACGCTCAAGCATTTTAAGAAGCAAAATTTGTAGAAGCAAAACCCAAAGAATAGCTAGACGGAAACATGCATTTCATACGAGGAATCCCTTGGTTTTATGTGTTCGTTGCTTGCTTGTTTCTCAAGCAATACCATGGCGCGCGAGGCGAAAAAATAAAAGAGTGCAAAAAAGTCGCACGTTTCAATGTAAATTTGCTCACTGTAAACTGTTTAGGGTCTACGCTGGTGTAATCTTCCGCGTTCAGACTGGGAGAGTATTACATCTAATGTGTTGTATCTGTCTAGGCTCAAGGGAGTATAGGTTATTTGACCTCACAAGGTTAAACCATTTGTAGAGAAAACACACTGGCTAGCCCTGCCTGAGACAGAACCTTAGTGCCACTTTTCCGGGGGGCGAATAGGGAGCCAGAGACACATATACCTAGATATAAGATTTTTTGACCACATGCGCAATCAGAGGTAGTGCCGAAGCAGGTTTTCCAGTCCTGAAGAGTGTCAGCTGCCTCTGAGGTAACCAAGGCCAACGAACGGAGACCAGTGTGACATGGTTGCAAGATGCTGAGCAATCATTTGAGTCATTTTTGAAGATTTGTGGTTTACGCCTTTCCACAGGAAATTGCGGAGGCAAACAGAGCATAATAATATCCGAGCTTCTTTTTTCGGCCCGAACAATCTCAACAGATTGGATATTTGAATTTTTCCGTGAGAGCGCAACAAAAGGAAGATTCCAGTACACAACTGATTGAGGTCGATGGCTGGAACAACTCGGAATGGTGACAAGTCTGTCTCTCGACGTGCAGGGCCCTGGATCTCCATATCCTTCCCGCTCCGGTGCTTCCAATTGTTTGGGGATGCTTCGGGTCTATGCAGGCATAATATTTCAAAAACTTGTATATTATATATTTTCCCGAGTTTTTCAGTTTTGAACAAACCCATTTTTGGAAACATGATGATGTTTTGATTCTTCCCTGACCACCATTTCCACACGAAACAACTAACATTTTGATGAACGGGCCTTTCATAATTCATTGGTTCCCTCTCATCACCCATGACACCGCGCAGCTAGATTTGCCATGTCACCAAATTGTTGTCTTGACACATCCGAGGCTGAAACCATGACGCTGGAGCAGATTATGCTGGTGTCCAGCGTGTAAAGAGGCAGCTGTGTCTGGAAATTGATTTGCACATTGACAATGCGTTTTGTGTTGACAAAGCCCCGCTGTTTTCACAGTTTGATGAATCAACCCAGTTGATAGATTGACTTGTTCACATTGCGACACATTGCGAAACAATATTTTCAAACAGTTGCTTAGAAGTCAGCTGGAATAAACGTGAGACTGGTTTCCTTCCACTCCGAGTTCGCAAAATGCAGCCCATCGCCGAAAAGAGATTTGTTCGACATGTTTGTTTAAAGAATCCTTGCCCTTTGTGGAATCTAAGCACCCACTCCCTTACAGAAACTTGACTTCCCGAGAACCGCAGTACCTTCCGCCAGCTCTGCATTACATTATGGTCGAATCATGCTCATCCCTTCGTTGCAGCTGCAGGAAAAAGCCTGTCTCATAGAGATAAGCAGAGTGTTTGGTCACGGAGATATTTTCTCCAAGATTCGTTACAATGCAGCTCTCAGTTGTGCTATGTGACTGCTGCAAACCAATGAACAATTGTTGAGATTGAGCTTTTAGCAACGGTGGGTTGGAAGTGGGGCTGCT
>DF243374.1:0-40462 GCA_000507305.1 Breviolum minutum Mf 1.05b.01 | reverse complement strand
ATAATATATATATTATTACATTGATAACGCTTCTCCGTTTCGCCCCATCGTCTTCCACTCCTGCCACAACCGTTGTCCAGATTCTAGAGTGATTTGCTGTCTGTAGCTAAGGCTGTTTTCATATGAGTGGAGTGGATGTTTTAGGGTCCTTCCACATGAAGCAATATCAATCAATCGATCCGTATCATCTGATGTCATCTATGTGTTTCCACCTACGTGCATTTCTGGCTTGAAGGTGCTTTGCTTGCAAAAGCACCAATGCCAGGGCCGTGCAAGGCTTGATATTTGTGATCATTCCATCCCGCATTTGCCAATTGATCAGGCAAGCGCAGAAGAAAAGCCTTGGAGGGTGAAACAACCTGGAGCCTAGACTTTACCGGACTTGGCGCCCAGTCGCACAGGATGTCACCAAACACAAGAGCAATTCAAGAGTGTCATACGAGATCATAAGAGTACATCTGGATCAACATCGCATGTTCATCCTGTGCTGTCATCTACTTGCAGGTAGCAAGCATCTAGTCTTGGCAGGCAACTGCGGCGTGCCACGCAAAACCTGGCCAGCTCAAGAGCTGCACACCAACCTAACCTGACGGTCTGCGGTTGAGTTTGTCAATCCTACCTTCATTTCTGCTCTTGGTTGGGATGCAGCAAGTGCTTCCTGGCAACTGAATCTAGCCAGTGACTAAAGTGCTCAAACTACCAATCCTTGACCTGTGTTGCAAAGAATGAGCTAGTTTGCGGCCCTCCTTTTGTTTCAACACAACTGTGTACGGTCGGATCACTATCCCAAACAAGTCACCCCTTGACAAAATAGACATGCCCTTCCGTATTTTGCAATTGTCAATGAAGGAGGTGAGCAGAAGAAAACCCAAAGGAAATACGAAACTGCACATTGACATACATTGCTGATCCAATAAGAAAGTGTTTAGAGTAGTCCATTCATCTACTTCTTTGCAAATCCCGCTAAACGAATCCATAGGCAGTCATTCAATAATATCTTCTCTTAAAAAGCACTTCAGTTACCATGTTGGAATTCCAGCTCTAAACCACCGCTCCAAGCACTCACAAGATGTCACAAGCCATCCATAAGCCAGGATCTCTTCCAAGTGCTAGGTGCTTGCCAGAGCCTCAGGGACTGTGAAGTTGCCTGACCCACCCGAGCTTGGCTTCCTGTCTTGGCATGAGTGCAAATGTAGGCGCATGGGTGCATGCATGCTGCTCCGTGTCTGCGCGTGTGTGTGTACACAAATGAAAATTGACCCCCAAGCATCTGACATGCATGTTTCAAACAAAGAGGTGGGCATTGCCTGTCAGTTTGAGTTCACCCTCCACCCTATTGTAGGTCAGCTCTTTGCAAGCCAGTTGCCTCTCTTCTGAGCTTGTCCTTAGCCAAAAAAAGAGGGCATTCCCGGGACAAAGTTACACAACCCTCATTGCGGAGTGAATTGAGACTTAGAGGACAAAATGTAAGAATGTAACAGAACGTATACAAAGTTGGATCAAACATCTTGTCATCTTGGATCATCCTTCCGTGTATTTCGTGCCTCCCAAGTCACAGCTCGATAGTCCCTGGCATACTGGACTTTGCATTCACGAGGTGCACGTCGACCACCCATTTCTCTGCTGACCTGCGCACCGACAACTGTGATGGCATTATTTTGGGGCTGCGCTAGGTGGATTGGTGGTCAGATGCCTCCAACCAGATCTGCTCTTTGTCAGAGGTGTCGGGGTTTCCAGTTCTGACGATTCGCTTGACCTGAAGCTTTCAGACACTGACCAAAGTGTTGGCGCTTCTGATTAATTTCCAGTGCGTTTTGTTCTTTCTTGTTCTTCTTTCTTCCTTGGTCTTTGGTGCTTGCCACCTTGCGCTCGGATGTCTGAACCAATACGGGAAAACAGGCTTGCACAATGCAGGAACGTCTCTGCCACATGCGGTCCACGTGGCCACACGTCGAAGCTCAAGACATTCATCAGGGCTCCATGGCAAATCCTCGAGGCTTGGGAAAATGAGACAGGACAAGCTACCCAGGACCTCCCTGCCTCTTCGGCTTCCGGAATCCATTATTGCCATGTTAAGGAATGCCGCCCTGTCCTTGTCAATATCCGCTGCAAGGGTGCTCCCGGCGTAGGGCTGGCCAAGGTAAGAACAATCAAGCCAGCAGAGCTTCAGCATAGGCATAGACATAGACAACCCTTTCATTTTTTTCTGTCCCAGGCTTTTGGATAAATGTGGCTAAATGCTCTAGACTCTAGACTCTACTCGTTTCAGGTTAAAACCACGAACAAAATCAAGCATCCTGAAGCAGCCAGTGGCTTGTCCATCACTTCCAGAGTTTCATTAAAGTTCAAAGGCCAACAAATTACAAAAGAAAATGGAAGAAACGGCTATGAACGATGGAAATTAAAAACATGTGGGTTCTGCCGGAAGTGGCTGACGAGCGCTTGGAAGGTCATCGCCTTCGTGATGGCCGCCGGCGGAGGAGGACTATCCTATGTATGTATATATATATATATTTATTTATTTATTTAATGTATATATAGTCCTTATATTCTATCCTCGTGCAAGTTGAGATCTTTTTGCCTAAGATACTTTAAGAGTGACAAAAACAAATTAACAACAGGTACTTTCAGCATCCGCAGCTTTCAGCAGTCGTCTCTGACTGTCTCTCCGGTTTTCCTTTTGCGATCTTTGCATGCTGCCCTTCTGCATTTTGACACGCTAGGCGAAGCTGTCCCGAGCAGAGCCTGCCTGGGTTCCTTTCTGGCCCCTCACTTCAACGCAAAGACCTCGAATCTGACAATTTCAAACCAATCTCCAACACTCTGACCAGCATCAACATCGGCTTGATGCCCGCCAGTTGGAAGCAAGGGTGGTGAATTGAAGGACTTGGATGCACTCGAAGTTGCACGTTGCAAGTCTTGGTTTATGTGTATAGCAGCATCATCACCACCAAAGATTAAACCATGCATCTCGCTGGCCTGTAGCAACATTTGGTTGGAACCAGTCCATGGATAGACATCCACAGCGCCACCTTGAAGCCTTCTGAAGACGAAAGCATCTTCAGCAGCGCGGGCGAAGCTGAGCAAATCCAAATACCCACTGCTTCTTACCCAGATCGTTGGTGAAAAGCCACCCATGATATCGGAGTTCTTGCCATATGCGCAGAACACCATTGCTGCATCTTTATTCTTCTTACACTTTTCAAGGCACGTTCTCAGAGAAGTTCCGTCCGTGACAGGCACATAGATGAGGTGTGGATCATACACTCTGCAGTTGGCGGGAACCCAAGGCCAAATGGCTTCCCAAACTGCATTTGGAACATTGCCACGTGGTTCATATAGACGAGGTCTGCAAAAGAGGTGCTTTTCATAGCCTTGCTTCGGAGCTGCATACGAGATCTTCCAGGAACTGCTGACCCTGGCCATAGAAAGATTCTTGATGGGCAGTGAGTAGGCAACCTTGGACAAAGCCTCAACCTCTTCATGATTCACCTGCTCCTGTGAATTCTCCAAGATTTGTATCACCTCTGCTTTGCTCTTGCAAGCCAGGATGGAATCTTCCTTCATCTTCAATAAGGCCATGCCGAAGCGAAAAATCACTTCAGAGCCCTCACCTAGAAAGGCACCTACCAAACGGCACAGGGTACGAAACGGCAGTTTGCTTGCCAACCCATCCTGCAGAAGCCGGGTCGCAGCCTCTTCAAGATTGACACCTAGGCTTTCCAGGTGCGAAAGAACTTCAGGGATGTTTCCACGTTTCTTTCCCTCGCGGATAAAGACCTTCACTTGTTTCTGCATCTGGGAGAGGTTCAGGATCAATTTAGGATAGTCGCTTGGTGCTGCTGTTTCAGCATCTAGGAGCAGCTCGCTGATGATGAACATGGTCTCTGACTCCGAAAAGAAAGTCAACAAGACTAGCATCAAATTTGGCAGGAATGGGCAGAACTCAATCTGGTGACTAGTCAACTGCGAGACCCAAAGAAGCCTCCGCAAAATGTGCTGGCCTTGAGGTTTCAAAAGCCACAAGTGTTTCACCACAGCTTTCAATGGTGGAGCATCCTCTATCCCTTGCACACCTTGGCAAAAAGTGGGTACAGGATCTTGAAACTCGACAGGGTGAACTGCTCCGAAGCTTCGGAACAGCAACTTCTCATAGAAGTCGGCTGCATCCACTTCCGACACCTCTGAGCCTAAGGCTTGGCCAGCAGCTAGAGGCCAAATAAGTCTCTTCAAACCATCAGGTACACCTTTGCGGACAGAAGCCCCAAAGTCTGCAACTAGCTCCTCTGGAACACCTTTGCATTGCTGCAGAAATTTCACAGCGGAGTCTGACCAATGCATACTTTGAGCCTCCATCAGGTCCACGTCTGTGATCTTCTGCAGCTCGTCCAGCTCCACCAGGTTTCCCACACCTTCTCGGCTACCTCTGTAAGGTAGGTCTGACCCTCCAACTGCTCTGGAAAAGTCATGGCTTTGATTGCCACAAGGCAGGTAAGAAAGAAGCTTCTTCAGGAAGCGTCCTTTTTTGGCTTTTTGGGCTGCTTCCAACTGCATCTTCAACTCCTGCGTCTGGCCAGGTGTGTACATGGAACTCCTCCGTCGGGCTGTCTTGAATTTGTCAAATCGTTTGGCCAAAGCCTGTGCCCAATCTGATACTGAGGCAGGGGGCTCTGGCTTTAGCTGCCACCATGTTCCTCTGCTGTCAGCAACCCGTACATGTTCACTACCTTCAGCACGGCCTAGAACAGATGCCATATGGGTAAGCAGCACCATTTCAATAGGGACTGCACTAGGAGAAGCTGCACCACTCTGAACTGTGGATGTTGGATCCATCGTTGGCACGACCGGCTTGTCTTGATAGAAGATCAACGCGTCAGCTGTCAAACGCGCATAGACCGTTCTTGGTTTTGATGACCTAGAGGTCTCGACATTGACCCAGCCCTCGAGCATCGCCGGCACTTCAGGTCCGATGCCATGCTTTGCCAAGCCTTTTTGATGGCCCTCAGCCTTGCCCCAGTGGGCCCAGCACTCACAGTCCATGGCGAACTCTATGGAAGCACAGTTTACGTGTGGATAGAGTTACTCTATGGATTTGATGGGTGGGTTTCTCATTTGTACTTTCCTGTCACACCTAACCATCTATCTGGCAGCTGCATTTGATAAAGGCAAAATAGATCAAAATAGTAGGATGATCACTACAAGACAATTGCATGGCATGTATTCTGCAAACAGGAGTGTCACATTGACTCTGTGAACTGTGAGCATCTGCTTTTATGCTGGAACCAGGAACTCAGCTCGAAGCACCAGAGAAACAGAAGCAGCTTGCCGGCCAAGTGTGCTGAAAGCTGTTGAAAACTCCGTAGAAATCTGATGCATTTGCCCAGGGTCCCACCTACGCCCAGATCAGCCAAGTCATTCAGCAGGGCATCCACCATGTCTCCTAGCAACATGCGCAATGGTTTGGGAGAAACACGGCTCACGAGGCTCACTGGAATCCAGAGCCTCGTGAATCCGGTGAGGCTGCCCGAGAGTTCCCAATTGCACTCACATGCAAGGGCGGGATTTCAGGAAAGCCTCGGCTACAAAACGGCATGGACTCAAACCCTCAAACCCTCAAAGCAAGCACATCTGGCATTTTTTATTCAACCAAAGCACCTCGACGTTGCGAGTCACCTTGTCAGGTGAGTCTAGCTAAATGCCAAATGAGCAGAAGGTTCAAGTTTGGATGCTTTTCCTCTCTCTCTATTCAGAAATCTGTGGTGCCTTCCAAATCGTGCTCTGTTAAGGGGGAACCTTCAACCTCCAGAGCAAAACTGTCCTTGGCGGTGCATAGCTGAACGGAACAGGTCCGACTGGTCAACCTTGACATCGTCCACAAAAATCGCAGGAAAGAGTCCGTGCTGCCGACCCTGTCTGGATAGGGGTACTGGGGCTCCACGGACTCCGGCTCCTTGTCAAGCAAATACATAACTGTCATCTGCCATGTTGTAGCCTATATAGCTGCTGCTAGCTAATATAGCTGACATCAGTTGCTTTCCGCAGAAGCACCTCTGCCTGACGTGGTGCATCTCCCAAAATCCTCAGCTTCTGCAGCCCATGGAAGGACTGTGTAAGTTTGCTGCAGTTTGGTATGCTGGCACTGAGTTGCTGATGTGTGTATCTGTGCATGGTGCACTGAGCAATATAGGCCAGATATTGTAGGATCTGGAAATTCAACATCAGGTTACTAGCAGGCCTGCTGAGGGGTAAATGACAACAAAAAAACTAGCCGAAAGACTAAAGTATCCATCAAATTTGGCATTCAAGGGCACATGAAGGGGCTAAGGGGCTGCAGAGTATTCTTTCTTCTCTTGACATAGACGCTCAGTCTCTGACAACCTTTCGAGAATACACCAATCTCTCACATGAGAGCATGTTATCTGATGCCCCTTGACCCCGCGAAGAGAATCAGGAAGGGATAAATGGAAAGAAAGCAATAGAGGTCAGTGGCTACTCACATGGGTGAAAAAATTTATGGAATCGTCGGGAGACAAAGTTTGAAGGGAGATCCCCTTCTGAGCACCTGCCAGAACTGCCAACTCTTGGGGAATCATTGCACCACTATGGTTGCAAAGCCAGGTCTCTTATCCAGCTCCGCATCGAGGTCAACATCATCCACACAAACCTGCAAGCACAGATTTGAAAGCAACACATACAGCGACACAGATATGCACGGACCAAAGTCGAAGTTTTCAGCCACCTGCCTCGCTCTTGGCTCGGCTGGGTGGACACACAGGTGCCAAGTTTGGTGTCTCCGGCCTGGAGGCCTGTGCAAAAGTGTTTCTGACGCTCCAAACTCCAAACAATCTTTGCATTCAAGGCATTGCTGGGCCAAAGATGGTGGAAAAAACCTACTTAATAAACCCTCAGGCCGGCACACATCTTTTCATGTTCCATATATCCATGTATAGAGAGATTGGCAAGTGCAGACAGCCATGCACTTGCACATTTGCCTTTACCCTACCGTCTGTACAATGTGTGTCTACTACGATGTGCATCTTTGCATTGGGGATACAGTGTGTACGGTCATGCCGGCATGCAGACTGCATAAAATGTGGCCAGCACCAGGTGCATGTTGAATTGAAAGGAACGCTTTCCGTTTCTCATTTCTCTGCTCTGCACTGCGAGCCTGCGGCTTCGCTCCAAACTCTAAGGACAGGGAGCCCTGACCAAAGTTCCAACAAAGATAGGACTGAAGGAAACAAAAAGTAACCAGCAGCTTATGCAAGCGATGCGAGACTTGTGACAGGAATACTGCAGAGACAAGAGTCTGAAAGAATGCAGTGTCAGTGTCTACAAAATGATGCTCTCTGACAATACGGCCAGTCGTTGTCACATGTTGTCCCATGCGGGCCTGGTGAAAGTCACTAATTTGGAACGAGTTCCGAGAATCGCTGCGCTCGGGGAAAGAATGCATCATCGAAGCTGAAGTTACCTGAACCGGCGGTGGTTTCAAAATGCTTCAAGCAGCGGAGGTATTGGAATCAAGCAATGGATTCAGAACTCACCAGATAAAATTGCTAGAAATTGGACGTACTCATCACATACGATTCGACGATTAACAGACCTGGGTAGAAACCTCGGAGAAAGCCTCTAAGAGTGCTGACACGGCACAGAGCGAGCAGTGTCCAAGCGATCTAGCTCCAAAGGTGGCAAAGAGTTGAAGTAGCTATGCTCCAACACCTGCACCAGCTGCATGCCCCAGACTCACAGGAACCTCTTGTTTGTGCAATTTGCTGGCATATCCGTCCTTACCTTCTGCCGCATTGAGAGACCAAATGAATGACCCACATAACATATACGGATATAATTCATATCTATACAGGGTAGTACACCTACAGTGTATAAATGAATATAAATGAGCTGATGTGATATATAGCGAGGGACGTGCAGACTACTTTCCAACCCACCTTCTTTGCCATAGGTCTCCGCCGAGGATTGAGAATGAGAATCTCTGAGAGTATTGCCACTGCACCTGTGAAATCTTCGGCCAAACACGAGGACAGGCGCATGAAGCCCTCAAGTGTTTTCGTATAATTCGTGCATACGTGGATGCGAGGTATGCTTCAACGCTGCGGTAGTTTCAAGACATCGTGGCCAATGCCAAGACACGGCTGGAGGCACGAGGCAGCACTGACCTCAACCGACGGGTCACTAGCCAAGAAATGTGCTGAAACCAACTGGCCGATGTCCCACTATGCTCTCACCACTCCATCAGGAGCTTGCAAAGCCAATAAAGCGAGAAGGTTCCTCACATGATTAGCAAAGCGAGCTACTGCAGGCCACTACCAGATGAAGGCGCTCGAAAGCGGATAGCCTCCGCCATGCGCGCAAATTCCTGAGTTACATGACGATGGGCGGCATTGCAACAATTCCAAGCCACGCCTTCTACAACAAAGTGACGTGAAGTGTTCGGAAAAAGTCTTTAAAGCATATTGATGCGGAACGAATGTGAATGAATGTGAACACTTCGGGAGGTTTTGGAAATGGGAACCTCAATTTGTTGCATCCACTGACAGTGCTGTATGGTATGGCAAGTCAATCTGCTTCCAGCATATAACACACACCAATACCGAGGCCCTGTCTGGCCAATCTGAAATGGGCTGTCCGAGAACCTGAAGCGAAAATGGACTAATTATACACACCTCTAGACAACCTAGCATCTATCAATACCATGGCCATGATTGACAACAACAGCTGTGGCTCTGGCAGAAAAGATCTTGTAGAGCTGGTCAATGGTGGAGGTGCCCATGAAAAGAGGCGATCCACGCAAGAGCTCAGCGAAGACGAGCCCAGAGGACCAGACGTCCTAAAGGCAGATGAGTCACACAGGATAACGGCTGATAACGGCAAGGAGTGCCCTGTCAGACTTGCTAGCGTATTTCATCTCAAGCCTCTTGCGCTCGAGTATCTCGTGTCAGGTTCTTGGTAGTACTACTTGCTTCTGCACACTGTGACTTTTTCGTACATCTACCGGAAGTGATCCGAATGTGCCAAAACTTTTAGACCGAGCATCCACTGGAGATGAATAACCACGATCACGCAGCAAGCACTCTGGCGCTCGATACCAACGAGTCCCAACATAGTCTGTGAACGGAGGCCTGTTTGATGTCAGATTGGCTGGCTTCAGCAGGTCTACAAATCCACAAACAAGACTTCAATAGTGAATTGCATGATTGCTTCAAAAGCTGCTGGCAAGCGATTGGCAATTCTTGGCCATGTTGGCCATACGTTGGCCATCGCAAAATAGAGAGAAAAAGAATCTGGTTCACAAAACATGGGAATGAGACTGCATGTGTAAAGTGGGGAGCTGACCTTGCACGGAGTGAACGTGACTCACCAAAATCGGCAATGCGAACAGCTTGCCGCGAGGTTTCATAGAGAATGTTTTCGGGTTTGATGTCACCTAAGCTTGAGCAGTGCACCTAGCTTGCGAGGCTTAAGACGAGAGATGTGGCGCCGGTTCTGACATTGCAATCTGGCCGCCAGCACCCAGAAATGAATCTGCAATTCTGCTGTTGCAATGTGCAATGGAGTGAATCCATTCTGCATTGAGGTCAGGGCGATGAAAAAAATTGTGCTGGTGGATGTGGGCTAAGCCTGACCCATCCATGTCAGTCAGCTAGAAGAGATGTAGAATGTAGGATCAAAGGGCCGAAAAAAACACGTTGGTGTCAAATCTGTCCCTACCCTTTCCCAACCCCAGCTCCTGCAAAAAGCTGTCGAGCCAAGACAGCCCCAAAGGATTCATCCACTCCAGATGGATTTTGCCTTCAGCAAAGACACACAACTTCTCTTGCAAGTTTTAAATGGGGTCATGTGCCCATGAGCGTCATCTCCAAGAGGATGTGTGCACGTTGCATGGCTAGACTGGCTAGACTAGACCAGTTTTTAGCACGTTTCGGCAAGGCTTTGGCGCCCGCTTGAAATTTCTCCGGGATGGACGGTTTCCTGGCCCTCGTAATGTTTGTGCCTCTTTTGTTTTTTCATTTCCTGATCAATTTGTTTCCTTCTATTTTTTGCCTTTCCTATGTTTCCTAGTTTTTGTTCAAGTTTCTCGAGTTTTTTTTGGAATTTCTTGGTTCCAAAACGGATCTGTGACAAATGCGGAAAAAATCGAACCAAAAAAAGGAGAAAAAAATACGAGTCTCTGAAAAAATGGGAAATGCTACCCCAGGACCTGGGGTTCACAAAAAAAAGTTGAAGCCAGCTGAGGCCGTTCTGCTTTGCCACAAGAAGTGTCCTATTATTTCCTATTTGTTTTCGTACTTATTTCGTACTTTTTGGTGGCTGCGCTCCTATTGTTGTCCTATGTTTCAATTTTGGGGCCACTCAAGATATGCTACGATTGAAGCACATAATGCTAAATCTATACATTGCTGTTGCCCTAAATCACCACGCAAAAGTATGCAAATATTGTGAAAAAAGTACTTGACTGGAGGCAATTAAGCACATGTAAATGTGAGCATAGCTCTGTAGGTCAGTCACGCAAAGAATGCCCTGCCTAACAAGTTGACAAAGGTCGCTGTCCACATACTCAAAGATGTAATACCTTGACACGAAATGCAGCAAATGTGCAGGCCCAATACATCCTCCAACCCCGTCTAGGTCTAGGGCCTGTCAGGAGACAGCAAAACCTTGCAGAACCTAGACCCACAAAGGCTATCTCTTGCTGCTTGGCTACAGGCTTCCGTCAAGCTGATTCCTCAGCAACTCCTTCAAGCGCACGATGAAGGGATGTCGCAGCCTTGGCTACTGGGAAGTGTCATTGCGAAGTGCTGGCACAAGGGAAGAATTGCTGGGCTGGTCAAAAAACAGCTCCAGGATCAGCAAGTGGATCGAAATCGTCAGCATGTTTCATGTAGGGATGCTCATGAGAAAAAAAACAGCAGAACTGCTTGCTTATCGAATCGTTGTGGAGATGGGGATAGCTGGTGATAGTTGCAAGCCTTGTGTGTGGTACAGCTAAACCGGCTATGGAGCATCGAGCCAAGTGACTGTCGCAACGCTGCCAACTCGGTGGACTTGCACGCCTCATCCCAGCTCTTGGCGCCCAACTTGATTTGCTTCACGGCCACCAGCTCCTCCATTTCTGCAAATTCCAGGTATCTTGCGTCCATTTGCATGTGTGGCCTCATATATACATATAATATAGATACATAATGTGTGGTTTGCCATCGCAAAATGGAAAGTTTCAATATTGTGAATTCAGCTTCCAAGGTGTTGCCACAGAGAAACGGCAGGATCCTGCACTAATCAAATCACCTCAAGTCGAAACTCGAAACTGATCATTTCTCTGCAGTCCTCGGTCTTCTTGTGCCTCGCTTTGTAGACCTTTCCGAAGGCTCCTTCGCCCAACCGCTCCAAGACATCATAGTCCTGCAACTCGCGCCCGCTCGTGGAATTGCATGGAATTCCCCAATGAAGAACGGAATGAACCGACGGATATCTCACAGGCCTTTCCGATTCCCCAGCTCAACCGGAATTTGCGGTTCAAAAGAACTGGAATTCGCCACCCAGCACATGTACAATGTCAAAATCACTAGGCAGATACGGTAGAAGGACGTTCCTTCTCGATGGCCATCTAGAAATTCATCGCCATCAGCAAGGGCCCCTGTCAGCGAATCAAGGGTGATCTGAGTTGACACGTTAAGTACAGCAAGCAGTAAGTAAACAAAGCAGACTTAAGCTGACGGAAGCTTGTCATGTCGCCGTCACTCAACGATAAGCAATCAATGAAGCAAGGTATACCAAAATCACCGAAATCTGACTGAAAGAGTGAGTGATTGGGCGAGTGGGAGAGTGAGTGAGTGCCGGGTGACAGATACTGATGCAAGTTCATCTGCGCAGGCCGTTTAGCATGTATGCAGTTGACAAAAAAGACTCTCTCTACAGATATAATAGATACATACTTACTTCAGAATCTGTACTTAATCATCCATGCATAAGGGTGAAGCATTGAAGGCGGCATTTAGTCAGTCTTCTAAACACATGAAAGCGGAGAGATGACCTGCATCGCCACGGAGATTGTGGGTGGTGAAACATTGTTTTGTTTTCAGCACTCAGCCAAATGCCAGCGGAAGCGAAGTTCAAAAGGAGCAATCAATTGCATGCACAGCTGTGATTAAAAGATCAACTAGCCGAGTATCCAAAAGCCAGGAATGCACATCTCATGCTTCTGCGACTTGGGGCCTGCTTACCCTTTGTCTCGTTTAATCCCACGCCAAGACAACTCCATCTTCGCCTCCAACCGGCCTGTTGCTAAAGACTTTAGCCTTGGACAACTGCACGGGACATAGAGACATTGGGAAAACAAGGGATGAGATCGACGGCATTGTTAATGCTATTGCATGGCGTAGCTGGGTACGACAGCGCTTAGAACAAGTCCTCACTTCCGAGAAAAAATGTCCCAAGATTCAAAAGTTTGAAATGGGTCGCTAATGGATCGCCTTCTAAAACCTCAAGGCTCGCTAGCTTGAACAAGTGGACAAAGGAGCCTTCTCAAAACGTTGTGCCCTCAATCAATTCTGAGCGGGTAACATGACCACCTCAGCAGCAATCGACAGCTCTTCCACAATCCGTAAGTGGGGGAGGAGAATCAAAAAAAAAACAGGCACACAGTAAAAGAACAGACCTCTTTGGTGCAGAGCACTGACTACAACTTCGGTTGATGTTCAATGCTTTGCTACCAATATTGCATTACTTACTCACAAGTGGACATGCATCAGAAATGTGGTCGGGAGGCTCTTTGGCGCAAGCGCCAAGCTGGAATCCTGGAATTGGGGCCCGGGGACGTTTTACGTCTGCCTGTCTGCCTTTTGAATTTGTGGTCCGGTAGTGAGGTTCAGCAGATTGGTTGCATTCTAGTATGTCAATGACACATTGAGCCATGCCTGACAGCACTTAAAACAGTGCAAGATGCTGCCAGCTCAACTCCCTTCCTAGAGGTCTGCAGCCTTTACATACTTGAGCTTGAACCTACCAGTACCTTCTTTGACTTTCTGATCTTCCCAAGCAATGCTTAGAATGCACCGAGGTCGCAGCTGACACTTCTCCAGTCTGAGGGTTGGGAGCGGGTGACAGAGCCATCGGATGCAACCCAAGACCTCACTTTTTGAAGGTAGCGTTCATTTCACTAAATCTGTAGCATATCAAAAGTTTACATTGACATGAAATGGAAGAAAAGTTAAAACAGTTCGTAGAGTATGTATTAAATATATAGGTACTGTGCTTACACAGGTGCCTGTAGAGTATCTTTCGTCTGAAGTAGGGCCAAGCCCAAGACGAGACCAGAAGCGCAGCAAAGGTGCGGTAAGACCTCAAGATTCCAGCTTGCTCTTTGTCGACTGCCAATGAACTATGACAATGACTACACAACTTTCCAACTATCCTATCCACTAATCATATCCAAGGATTTACATCCAATGTGCCAATGATATATATAATGAACTATGCCGGATGATCCTGATGACGATGAACTCTGCGGAGTCTTGGGGCTTAGATTCTTAGACCTCTTCTTATTTTTGGAGTTTTTGGAGGTCTGGCACATTGCATCACACCAAACCCCCCCTGCAGCCAATTGACTAACTGGCAACCGGACCAAATGATGCACCCAGCCATGAACACAGTGGCAGTTGAAGTGGGCCCAAGCCACCTTGGATCACTTTGAGTACAAACTTAGACAATACATATATTTTATATACGTGTATATGTATATATGTATAAGTATACGGAAAGAATTGCGTAAGCCTTTTGACAGCAAAAAGAAGAACTGAAAGACTGAATGCGCGAAAGAGATGGAAGAGCTGGCTCCGTCGACAAGGATAGCTTGGATTCCTGCTGAGTTTCAGATCTGGATCCAGGGGCTCCAGTGCATGGAGGCTTGCCTGACACGGGTATCCAAACTGTCGCCAAAAAAGCTATCTTATCTTCAATGCTGGAGCCGTGTGTCTCTATCAGCCAAAACAACCGAGCAAAGACGCAATCATTCAAATAATTAACAACTGCCTTAGCCAAGTGGGACATCAACTGCTGAACAGCCTCGCCTTGAGTGTTGACGACAGTTGTCGCATGAACTGATAGGAGACATGCAGTGTGATTCTGCATGAGAATCCGTGGGCGACGGCTAAGCTTGACGCTTCCGAAGCCACGACTGCGCAACCGGGGATCACATACCACCCTGGCCACTCTTATGCCTGTCAGATCACGAAGCAAAGATCAGCGTCACCACGAGCAGTACCAGGCACTGCTCGGAAATCTGCCACACTGCGGTTTACTAATCTGGCCGCGACCTCGCAATCCGCTAAGCTGCATCTCCGGGAAGTCCTTTCAAGTTGCCAAAAGATGGCACTTTGTGAAACTTAGCACCGATGACATCCACTCCTGCTCAAGGCAAAAAGTCATAAGATGTGACCTTGAAAGCCGACTGGACCTTAGACTCTGGGACACTTTGTCTGTGAGTCTTCTTAAGACCTTGATCTCACGCTTTCATTTGCATGCACGTCAGTCGAATCCAAGCTGGACACCCTGCTTTCATCTCTCCAGGCAGAAGCCTTAGAGCTCTTGTTGCTTTTGCCTTTGTACAATTGTTCACCCTGAGAATTGGAGAGGAACGCGATGCCAAGTCGCCGTTCACCTCACTGTCTAAGCCTTGAACTCCGGCGCTTCGAGGATACAAAGTAGCACCTGAGTATCGCAGCTGCACCGAAAATCCAATTCCCTAGCAATGCACAGCACCATCGGCTTCCTAAAGGTGTCCATCTAGCACTCTAGCTCTTCTTTCACTCAAGCAACTCAGGAGCTGACTACCAGCGGCAAAGGAGGATGCAATCCTAACAAAAATTAGAAGCTTGACTCCATGGCTCTATTCTGTGACAGTTGGAAGATTGTAATGAGAAGGTCGTTGAATCACTTCCGGAACAAAGACTCCACATGAATGTTTGTCAACTGTCCTTCGATGCTTGCATCTGGAACCAGAACCAGGGTCCGAGCGTACCTGGCTTGCAAGCGTGGTGGCCGATTGGAAACGCGTGTTACAACTGCCGCTGCTTTCCCTCTGCGCACTCTTGCGTCATCATGCTGATGTCGCTCGCCGAAGTCCGATAATGCCTTGGTGCACCGCAGCGTAAGACTACGAGCATCCTATCATCCGAAAAGGCCCTTGCACGTGAAGGTGCTGATTCTGAAAACGGTCCTGACAGCTGACCAGCTGATAACTACAATTAGCTACACGAATCTGCTGTCTTTGCTAGGCATCAGGACGTTTGCAGCACCGCTACCAAGGCTTTGGAGAACTCCTTGGATTCGCAAAAAGCGCGGATTGAAGTAGCTGAAAATCAGAGCATTGCTCAACTCCATGGTGCATCTCCAGAAGAACAAACCCTGGATACGTGCTTGATAAGTTATTTCCAATCTTAAGCGGGCTGCGTTCGTATGTCTGTGTGTCTGATGCGTTATATATCTTATGTATAGCACATTGTGTGCTTCTATGTTCAGCATTGTCCATGAACATGTACAGTACACATAGATAGAGAGAGGAAAGAATTCACAAGTGCAGATGGAAGACTTTCGAGTCCCTTCAAAAAATATCCAAACACACCCCAGAACATTCCTCAAGAAAGTCAGATTTGTACAGTGAGCTTAGGTTCTTGCATTGGGAGCTGTGGACAAGGCCTAGTCTGCTGGTGCAGATACGAACGGGAAAGATGCCACAAGTAGATCAAAGCCTAAATGATATCCATTAATCAGCAAAGACACATACAGAGTTGGGGCATTTAAGGAAACTCAAGGCTCAATAGTAGCGTTCAGTGCTCTGGACAAAAGAATGTGGGGCGATGTCAACATCACGCAGTCACAAAAGCCTAACGAGAAGAAACATTTTTGGCAAACCCACTCAAAGCCATCGTTACATTCAACACAATGTAGCTCGGCTATTGTTGCTGTCCAGTAGTGGGTGTCCGGACCGGTTCCAGTTGAAGGAGTTTCGTGCGCCTGGGGCCTTGGCCAACTGCAAGCTCAGGTCTGATTTTTATCACAAAAACATACAAAAACATCACTGCTCGTTGGTATTCTTCCAAAAACATTTGCAAACATCTTCAGGTTGCGGAACACAAGAACAACTGAATGAAAATGGAAAAATAATGAAGCACACCTTGCAAACGCAGTCTCTAGCAGAGAGCCAAAACTTTCAAATCTCTGGCTTCTTTTTGCTCCACTATTTTTATCTATTTTTGGAGAAGCGCGATTTCGGGCTTAACAATAACTTGATTCGGTCGTAGCCAAATCTGGCTAAGAACCCACGCCACTTGACTTCCACCGGTGACACTGTTGATCTCTCTGAGTTTCAAGCTCAGCTCACTCAATTTTCCCAAGTCATGCAGAGGCTTATCCTCAAAAGGCTAGAATAACGTTTCACCATCAAGGAAACTATGAAAACCTCGACGATCCCCAGCTGGGTCACCGGCAACACTGGCACCAAGAAATAGCATCGAATCCTGAGCAAAAGCAACACAACAGCTCTCACGTTGCCTTGGACAGGCCACGCGACCTTGTGACTCGATAGTATTTGCCACAAATGGCACCCTTAAAAGCACTCTCTCAACTTGACAGCAGATGTAAAAATATCATGCAAAGAATGGCCAGAAGCCCTCAAATCCTCTTGGATTTGGAAGACTTCAACACATTTGAATGAGCTGGGGCCCTAACCAGCAGTTCTTCCAAAGGATCTGCAAGTCCATAACGTATGGGTTCCTCACAGCCATGAATGCAATAATACTAGGCTGCGACTGCGACAATCGAATGCGCTGGAGCACCCCTTTTTATAGAGGAAATTCTGACGGGGAAGGCTCGGTTGTCAGGGGTGGCTATTGGATCTGGGCTTGACATCATTCATGCTCTTCGTACCTGAGTGAGGTGTTTCAACATCTGGCTTACGTGGCTTCTATAGTGCCATTGTGTTGTCAGGTCACAACTACACTTCAAACTGTCATCCAAACTCCGCAACCCGCAGAGAGAGAGGGAGAGGGAGAGTCGGCCGAGCGAACAGTGGCTCGTTGGCAAGGAAACATGAAATGGACAAAGAAAAATCAAACTAAACTACAGAGATCGATAATACTAGGTTGAATTTTTTACCACTCAGAACAAGGCCAAAAAATGCAGTTCTGAGATGTCAATACCATAGAGTTGTCCAAGAGGTCTGCGTTAAGAATCATTCTTGATTCTTAATTTCCATGTGCACCACATGCCTTCAGGATGAGGCGCGTCTGCTTGAAGCCTGGATGGTTCGTGGTTTCGGAGCACATATGTTGTCCCAAATTTCTGTTCAAGTGTTCTCCAGCCTGCTGCTCCCGTATCCAAAAGCACTTTCCTCAGAATGAGGAGAATGGGGTTGTGGGAAGCCAGCTAAATACCTAAGCCCTAACCACATTGGTTAGATTTAAAGCCTTCTTGATTTCTAGTGAAATCTAGAGCCAACAAATAGAATCGAACCTTTTACCAATCCATGAGCTCTTACCATGATGCACATCTCGAAGCTTCAGCAATGTAGGACCCCAACCACTCAAGTGCAGAACCTGTACCTTCGCAGCTAGAAGTGGTCCCAGCCTAGGCCAGGTAGGTAGGGCCAGGTAGGTAGCACTAGGCGACACCGAAAGGTACATTTTGCCGAGTTTGCAAGCTGCCAAGGATTGGACTAAAATCACAGCTTCACAAGGCGCTGAAAGTATCGCTTTGAAGACAGGAATTTCCACTGATGCTACCTGTGACAGACGTTGCAAAAGCACTTCTGTTGCCAACAACTCAACGGCACTGGCTGTGGGCTACGTCTTTCTAGAAGTCTCCTGGGCTAGGAAAAGGATGGCTCAAGTAGGCTCGACATGTTTCACCTCTTCTACCTTCTAGTACGGCCAAGTCGAGTTTTCATGGTGGGATAGTTTGCATACTGCGACCTCTTGATTCTTTGACTATTGGTATGAGTTGTACAGTAGTCTTTTTTCCGACACAGGCGCATAAGATTTCCTCTACTCCTGCCAGGCTTGTCCCAGTCACCTCGTCACATACGGCCACCACTTGGTGACCCATCCCAGCAAGTGCTGCCAACCTGAAACAACACCATTTTCATTGCCAAATGAACTCTCAAAGTTGGCACCAAGCCACATTTTTGTGATCAGTCTTTGAGCCCCAAGTTTGATGTCGCTGCATCTAGGCATCCCTACAAATGTGGAGCTGTTGTGAGGTCAGAGACTAGCACCTGACCTTTCAGGAAAGCCAGGATTTACATTGATTTGCAACAACCCAACTGCTGGACATTCTGTCGAGCACTTCAGCTCTCTACTGTGGGAACCAGAATGCTGGATTGTGCCGAAGCCAGACAGCAAATGATGAGCACATACAGATTCCTGACAGAAAAATTTTCGTGGTCTGAGAACCTTGCAAGCATCAGCAGTGTCTGCTTTGTTGGTCTTTTGCCTGCCAGGTTCAAACCTCCCACTCCCAGGTTTCTGATGACAAAGGGGGAGGTCCAAACAAGCGAACTACACATAGGTAAACATGTGTAAATACACAGATATACATATATATATATATATATATACACAATATACATACATATGGATACACATATAGATGCATATATATGTAATCTGTGTGTAAACCACATGCTGAGTGTATCAATGTTGCACTAGCAGTGGAAGGTGAAGTGGCGATGAATGGAGTGTTCTCTGGTGGTTGGTGTGACTGTTACACCCCCAAAGTACATATATGATACATTTGTCTACACACCACCTTTGAGGTGGCATGTTTATGTGGGGGATCCAAAGGTTGCTACTTGTCAATTTGGACTTTGAGCATCGGTGGGGATGTTAATATACGACGATACCAGTTCGGAGTCAGCTCGTGAAACATTGAACTTTCACGAATTCTTTGTCGAGCGTTTGCACACCTCCTTGCTTCTGCACAACTACATCTGATTGCAACATGTTCAATCACACACCTAGCATACAGAGTGCAATGTGCACTCACTACTCCCTCATCTCTATCTGATTGTCTAGTTCGACAGGCCATCACAATTTTTCGAGCTCACGGTATCAAAGATGTCCAGAACAAGTAAGATGTTTAAAGCTCAAACTCGGCAAACGCGCTCAATTCCAACATTGCTTTACATGCCTGGTCGTGCAGAAGCTTCCCCTGCCGTCCAAACTCATGCAGCCTGACGAATCATCAAAACTAATGTGACTAATGAATCTACCGACCGGGTCCGGAATCCAAGACTATACATAGAAGTATGCACAATGTTAAACACCTCGTCCAGAGTCTTTGCACAACGCTCTGCAAATTCATACTGGCAATTGAGGCAAGGGAAGGGTGGGGCCACGGCCACTGACAACTTGAGACAACACGAAGTTGAGCCTTGACCAAGCACAGCAAGTCCACGACCTTATTCTGGCAAGTCGCATAAAAAGAATTTGCTTGGACCCTTAGAGACTTTACAAACCCTACTTTTCCAGGCAGGTGCGTTCTCAAAAAGTGCCCCGAAAGGGAAACAACTTCATGTAAAAAGATAATGATTACCTTTCATCCTTACAATGTTCCATGCCTCTTTTTCGGTGAGGAGGACGCTAATGTGCTGAGAAAAGCACGTGCCCAGCTCAACAACTCTGAGGCCTGAGGACCGAAGCATGAAGCAACTAGAATCATTGTCAAGTCTATGAAGACAACAAAATTGACTCCACCTACAAGCCGAACCATGTTGTTTCCAAGGCTCTCTGAAACAAATTCCTGATTTCCCTAAAGAATGCACTTACAATAAACATGCATGAGGACTAAACAGCTTTGCCCTGATTAAGCGGCTGACGTTTTCTGCAGCTGGTGCAGCAACCACAATTGTTTGAGCATCCCTGTCGACCGTCCAGTGCCCAGTCCCCTGCAATATGTTGCCAGCAAGCTGACCACCTCGGTAGCGTGGACAGCCCGGCAATCAGCATTCCCACTGTTGTTGACCTCAGTCAGCGACATAGTCGTCAGTACCCGTGTCATAATTAGAAACTAGAAGCTGTGGGCAAATGCAAACTGCAAACACGACACAAAACGTTTCCCAGTTTTTGGTTTGTTTTTCATGGCATTGGAGCAAAGTTCGCTGTTGTTTGGCGCCCCAGCACAGGTGACCACGAACATACTTCTGCCATCTACCCCAGCAGACCGCCCTATCGACAATGATCAGCTGAAGGCCACCCAGGGTATTCCAAGCCCTTCTGCTTCAAATTGTCACCCCACTACGTGTAGCCATACATGCCTAGACATCACCTTCCACTGCCACCGCCGATATTTGGCACAGTAGGGTTCTCTCACTGCCATCATCGGAGGGCACTTTCACTCGCGTGAGGCCATAATAACCATAACCCTCTCCTGTGCGCCATGTTTTCTTCTCGATGGTCAGTTTCTGGCCTTCAATCTGAACTTGCAGAGAGGCCGGCATGTTCACGGCAGGATCATGCATCTCCTGAATCTGCGGGCCAAAATCGTTGACAAAATAACGATATACTTTGATCCCCTTGGACCTGTTCATGAATCCATGGCATACTACAGCATAGTGGAAAAAGGATGTCTGTTTATCAAACCCAATCCAACAGCCATGTGTCTGTGTCCTTCAGGTCCTCACCGTCGGCATTTTCACTCTTGGCTTTCTCAGTTTTCACCCTACGCAGTGAGCGAAGCCAATCAACTTCTCGATGGCCTTTGCGTTTGGCTTTTCGTGTCCTGGCACATCTGAGCAAAAAATAGCAAAAGTTGAGATGACGATTCGCAAAAAGCACCTGGACTATGACTATGACCATGACTCGCAATGGCAGTCCTTCCACCCTGCAAGTTGGCCATCAGCAACTCTTGGATCTTCTCCTTTTTTCCTTCTAAACTCCCTGCTTCCACCTTCAAGTGGACTTCCAAACTTGCTCTGAAATCTCCCAGGCTTGTGTTCTCCAGATCAGAATGCTGTTTGCCTGCCAGGGGAAATGAAGTGACCCGTTTTCCGTGGATGGAACAACTACGAACTATAAGCCAATGATTCCAAGTCAGCTTCTGCTGCCGCGCAAACGTGGCACATTGATTTCACAATCCCTGTCATGCTGAATCCCATGCTGCAAAATACGTCAACAAGTCTGCCGCATGTACAGGATATGTTGAATATCGCATGTTATACACACAACCGTGAAACGCAAGGTTTTAGTTTCAGGCCTATCGCCCTAGGTGTTATACTTCAGTTCTCATGGCGCACCACATCATGAACTGTCTAGTGTTTTGCACATGGACTGCCATCATATAGATCAAGCCAAACTGCATCCCCATTGGCTATGGCATGCAGCAGTCTGCCCTAGGCCCTAACTCAGGGCTACGCTGAGTGCATTGCAAAGTACTTTGAGACCTTGATATTGATCCAGAATTGCACAACCCACAAGCAAGTCATGACGATGTACTGCACATGACACAAAGTCTCCAAGCCACATGATGTGCAATCCACCAACGATGCGCTAATGTGTGAAGGCCCTCTACACCGCGATATGTGCAAGTTGCAAACGAAATGATTTAGGGACAAAAGAGGCAACTAAAAACATGAAACAGTCTGTATCTCTCTCTGTGCTGCACTGAAAGTAGCAAGCCACATGTGTGTATATATATTATATACATGATGATGATGATGATGATGATGATGATGATGATGATGATGATGATGATGATGATGATGATGATGATGATGATGATGATGATGATGATGATATGTATATTGTTCTTTTGAATTTCTGCACCATAGGTTTGTGTGTGTTTGTGTCTGTTGCTGGGATGGCTGAGTCTCTTCAAAAGCAGCCTTTGTGCTGCGTTACCTTGGCGGTTAAGACAGGATGTGGTTTCACAACGTGGCCTTCGTGCCAGTTGGCCTCAATTGATACTTGTGTGTATATCGTGTTTTACATAAGAGATACTACTGCTTGTACTTTGGCAAAACCGCATTTGGAACTCTTGCAAACGAATTGAGAAACTGCGGGAAATGAACGATTCGTGTTAAATAACACAGTGCCTCCCACTCTAGGCCAGCCTTCCAGCAGTTCAGAAACTGCCACAGCAAGATCGTGTTCTTCACGGACCTCACACGGAGTGTCCTCTGGCATGTCTGTGCCTGTCTTGTCTGCAACGTCGTCCGTGTCTGCCACATTCGTTGTCGTCTCACTCTGCCCAATCATTTCTCTGCTTTGATCAGTCTCCACCTCTGACATGTCCTGGGCTTCGATTGTCATGGCACGATCCTTGTAGCAGAACAGACTGCAATGTTGCAGATACAGAGAGCCCCTGGCTGCGGATCAGATATCAATCATCGATGAGCGACATTTGAATGGACTTGCGGTAAGAAATACACAAATGACAAAAGAACATGGCACCACAGACTTTTCAATTCAGGTCATTCAGCTCATACCGAGACCTTAGGCCCGAGCTTGCCTCGACCACGCCGTCCTGTAATTACCTCGTAGGCAACTGCTATAAATCACAAGCAGCCTTGTCACTTTAGTAGCTCAAGGTAAGGAAATGCATTAGGCAGACTCGATTGTCAGAGTTGTTCTCAGGTATCCGACAACCTGGGGTCGAACTGCACCTTCACGCTGCAGCTCCTTCCAACGCCACGGACCGGTAACATCGCTTCCTATGATTCTAATTGGACGTGAGTGGCACAGAGAGAGACATAATCATGAATGAATATGGCGTGCATGAGAATGTCACTCGCAACAACGAAAATGTACTGTCTGCATGTATCTGCATGTGTGCCTGCACCAGTGTGGGCACATACGTGCATACACAATCATAGATGATTCCTGTTCCCTGCCCTGCCTTGAAAGCAGTTGCAAGCACTTGGCGTTGGTTGTTGTTGCAGGTCAATGCCAACAGAGCCTCAATGCTTCAAAGTGTAAAATTCATCCACGACGATACCCCACACAGTGCTTCTATTAAATGTCAACACAGTGCTTGTGTTAAATGCACATGGATGACTCATCCCAATCACAGCATGCTGATACATGTGAGCAACAGGCTGATGTAAAAGGTGCATCGCTTGCAAATTGAACTATTATCACCATGCTACTGGGCGAGTTGTTCCGAGACACTCCGCTCCTTTTTGCTGTTTTTTGACAAGGCACTTGGAGCTCTGCGGACACATCACTACCTTGCAGCATTTCTTCCATAAATTGCTTTTTGAGCTGCGGCGTGTCATGAGAATCTATCCCTTCCGCCGAATCTTGGCCGCCGGGCCTATCTCTTCGAGGCGGGGTTCCTGCTCCTACCAAGACCAAAAAAATGTCAAGCAAACCAATGCGCACATCCTGACGCCCTTTCTAGCTGAACTTTGGCAAACATCAAATTGATGCCACACCGCCAGGGGTTGGAATGGAATCTGGACGAGATCAAATTGTAAGCCCTTCCTCTGCAAACTGCGGGTGCTCTAAAATTTCGCTCCCAATTGGCCTTGGTGTCTTACCATGGAGGTCTAGCATGGTCAAGCTATTCCAACTGCAAACTGTGCTCACTGGAGTGGCTCCAAGGCAGGGCTCACGGGAATGCAGAAGATCGCCTCAAGCTCTCTCTCTCGGCTCAAAAGCGATTCTGAAATGTCGACTCACAGCCGCCATGCCTCCTCCAGATTCTTCATGAGCCGGCCAAAGAAGTTGTGCCTGGGGAGGTTTCTGAACTGATGTTGCATGTCTGTTTCAGAAGCTGTCTGAGTCAGAGTTCTTGTTACAAGAGTCACTTGCGCGCCGGCCTATCCCCGGCACTTGTTTCAGGCACCTGCATTCAGACAGCCATTTCAGCCTTCTGTTCAAGCAGCTGGGATCTCCGTAGTTCTAAAACAATGCGATATGTGCATGCATTTCTGCTTCCCATCGGCCAATGACAGTATCATGATCATAAAATTGAACTAACTTTAGTTTCCTTCAGCTCATATCCCTGCCCAACCACGTGCAGCAAACAGTGGCATGTTGGCAATTGGGAAACATGAAAGTGACGCAACTATAATGAAACAGCTTGCAAATTCTGGGCTTTGCACGATGCACACGATGCCGCCACCTTGCCTTGGCGTCCCACAACAGAAAGGGTTCCAAGTTCCTGAAAGCTGATCACACGCATCCTGAGAGGTAGGCACAGTCTCCACGGCAGCCCAAAAAGTTTCAGGCATGATCTCCTGCAGATCTGGATAGAGCAAGCATTCCACGTTGTCTTTGTTAGCTGCTAGCTTTCTTCATTTTGAAGTCTAAATTTATACCGAACCAGAAGACAACAGTTTTATCAAACACCACCAGTCGCTTTTGCTCCTCCGGATCAAAAACCAATGCTGCATGGAAACTGGAGCCCAGGCATGTCACCTTGCGGACCTTGCGAGCTGAAAGGTTTGAATCAAAAGGAGTCAAGTGCTGCTTGCCACGCCTGACCGAAAGCCCAGCAGGTGACATCAAAGTCAAACTCGCCTGCAGGTGTGAAAGATGTGAACTTCATTCAACCTTTAACCTGGAAGGGATTAAAGAGAGGGTCATACAACCTTCTTGATCAAGAGCAATCTTTTTTGCAGTTTTGAATCCCAGTATCCCAAAAACGCAATGTGCCCAATTTCACTCAAAGCCCGTGGCAGCATTGCCTTTAAAGGCGTGTCGGCCTCATGGTCTCAGTGAGGCCAAGCAGTGAGACGGCATCAATTCTCACTAAGAGTCAATTTATTCATGGGAAGAAACAGTGCTGAATTTGAGAGGAATCTAGATACTCCTTAGTCAACAGCAATCCTGAGCCACGGAGTCCCATTATTCTAAGTATCCAACTGCACAAAAGCACCTTCTTGGCAGCACAAATTGAGGCGACGTCAGTTGCCAGGGCCCTAACAGAACAGCAACTCATGGTTGCAAGCTAGCAATATGTCAAAATTTTCATTGCAGTTCTTAAAAAGGTACGTTTCCCAACTTTTGCGGGCTAGAGTTCCGAGCCTTCTCTTCGCTTCCCCACCTTCAAAGCCCCTAACCTCATGGTACATGGTGCAGGGGAATTTTATAGTGCTGAACATCGGAAAAAAAAGCGACTGTCGATACGTCGATGTTTTTCTAAAGATTCGCTATGCAGATCTGTGCCACAAAGTTGAGACTTTGGTCCAAGCTACAAGTATGCAAACCCGATGCCTCTTGATACTGGCTGCCTCAGTTGTGTTCTGTCAGCCTTCAACCTTTCATTCCGTTCTACCCACCTCCGAACAAAGATCCAATCCAAGCTCCAAGCATCTTGGAGTCTTCTGTAAGCTTTTTAAGAATCTTCCTCTGGTCCCTGGTCCTCTCCTTTGAATCCTCGTTCACCTCCACTGTACCCAACTTTGAATTATTCAAGTGCGCCTGAGTGACTGAATGTGCAAATACATTTGGTGATTGTGAGCGTCGCTGAATTCGTGAGACTGTTTGCCCCTCAAATCATCAAGGTTTATCCTTTTTGATTTTCTGTTGATCTCAAAAATAAGACTGATCCTGCACTACTTTGCACTTTACTCTACGGTACATAACCTGTATGCAGGGTACTTGTGATTGATTTGGCTATGATGCTTCAATGTCTTTAAGTTCAACGGACTTTTGGCCTTGAATATTCTACAGACTCTATACTTGAGCCTGGGTTTCCCTTTGTCGGAAGAAAACTGTGGCTTTGCGATTTCACATGCTTTTTAAAAGAATATGAATATGTAGCGTACTCCAATGCAGTGGTGGTCTTTCTGATCGAAGATACTTGTCCGAATGAAATTTGATGCTCTTTCCACAGTTTTGCAAATTCAAAGTGATTCACAGCTTTCGAATATGCTGGCTGTGGTCTTCACTATTGCAACAAGGTGAAAAATGAAACCACGTGAAAAGCATGAAACTTGTATGCTTTCAAGATTCAAGATGATACTGCCAAAGTGAAAACAAAAGCCTAGCGACGTGACATCACGAATCCTGGCACTTAACATAAATCACCGCAAAATCATCGCCAAATCATGAATGCTAATGATCCTTACCAGGTGTTTTTGATTTGATCCCATCGCTCTCGATGCTTCTGCAATGCTTCTTTAAACTACCGTCCAAATTGCCAGTCACCTCTCCGCCTTTCACTAACTGACGAGTCACCTGCACTGCAGCTGCCAAAAGGGACCTGAGCACAGCCGGGCACAGTGACACGCTACGGACAAAGCAACGAATGGGACTGGCGCTTGAGCTTTTCTAGGCTTCCAGCATTTCTCCAGGGTTGCCATTCTGCCACGCTCCCCTTCCTCCATGAAAAGAATGAGCTGTAAGGCAATTGAATTTGCAGAAGTTGCTCTGGGACGGTCCCAGGCGTTTTGAGCTTGCGGTGAAGTTAGTTTGCGAGATTCCTCATTCTTCACTTGGCTAATCTCGGCATATCTCGGCTATGTACAGCTGTGGCCGGTTTTGTATGCATTGGTTTTCTGACTCTCAGGTGTAGCTGAGCTGGTCTAATGTTCTAGATTCTAGATTCTAGAAAAGGATAGACTGTGCCCGTTGAGCACGGCTGGTTGGACGGCGAAAGATGTCAAAAGTGGCTGTGATGCGTGGATTCAAGCGTTGGGTGGCTCCAACAAGCACTCTTGCCATGTTTACTGCAGTAGCAGAGTGACGACTTCCACCCTCTCCATAGTGGTCCGTACCTGCCCCTGTGTTCCCTATCCTCCCCTCTACTTCTTGGATTACTTGATGTTTCTTTGGCAAAAGCCCGGAACTGCTTGTGGCACCAGGGCAGAAAATCGTGCACACCAAACTTCGTTGGAGGTTGCACCGCAAAAGCTCTGCCGAAAGTAATCTAGCAGAGAATTGGAGATGTCTGGCTCATTCAATTACTCTTTGGCAGACATTGTGGACATTGGCAAGCTCAGGGGCACAGCACCTGTCAAACCTCACGCAAGAACGTTCTGTGGCCGAAATTTAGAGACTGGCTCCATCAAAAAATCCCTGAAACAACTGTTTGATACTGTTTGCAATACCAGGCCTGCACCCCCTTGAAAGACGCGGTTGGTGGAGCCCAAGAAGATGCCAACCACCGAAGCCAAAAGCACCACAGCAGAGCACCAAATAGCTACTGCGCAAGTGCTATTGATGAATTCAAAACTGCAACAGCCAAAGCTGCAATTATACTGCTTGATTTAAATACCAAAGCATGTCATTCTTGTCATTCTTTAACTGGCACAGCAATTTCAAACCTTGCCTTCGGCCAAAAGGCGACTCATTGCTTCCACTGGAAAGGACTCTGGATCGGGCACTGTGTGGGCACGGTACAGTCCAGCCAAAGCCCAAGAGACTACCTTGGCACAGTGACTTCACAACCCAACTGAGCACGGCCTTGAACACCACATCAAGGCGATGCTAAGTCGAACTGGCGCACAGGCGGCGCAAAAGCGCATGTTTTTGTCCGTGACTTTTCTCCACCATCTACCATTGTCCATTTGCAATACAAACTCCGTCCGTCCGCTTCGCGCGTTCCATATGCGCTTGCATGCTCTGGATGGGTGTGGGTATGCACATACATCCACACAAACTGCATAGGGATAGCTTGCCAGACCTTTCCGTGTCTAACTTGTAAGTTGTAAGTTGTAAGAAAAGGGTTAGGCATATCTAGTCTTTGTATCATTCCTACTGCAAATAATAATATGCGCAATGCTTCTCGTTTTTGTTGTGGTTAGTTGTAGGTGCGCTTCAACCCCAAACAGTGATCCCAGTACTGCAACGTTTCCTTGTGAATTCTAGAAGAAACCAATCACAAATACCGAGAGGGAAGGTGCACAGAACAAAAGCAAGCAATGTGAGGTGTCCCGTGCCGGTGGTCAGAGCCAAACCACCCATGGCTCCATGAGCCATGACTTATTATGACTGAGGCAAAATTGGAGCAGCAAAGGAGACAATCCTGCGACACGAGCCGCACTGCAGCAACCACGTGAACAACACACTTCCATTGCAGCCAAGGGACAAGCGACCAGGCCTCAAGTTTAGGTGAGGACCGTGCTTTACTAAACAGTCTTTCGGTGAACTACGACCCAGTAGCTCAATCAGAATCAATCTCATCAACTGCCTCCTCCAAGGCACCAAATCACTCCGGTGGGCGGCCATGAAAATACCGACCACAGCCACCGCCACAGCCACCACACCCGCAGCCAGAGGAGTGCCAGCCACTTCCCAGGTCTCCCCCTCAAACGCCTGGCGTCATTTTCAGGACCAAAACACGCCTACGAAATACAGCTTCATTCAACCGAAACCATTGGAGGGTCCAATCGCTGATCCTTAGGGTGGGATAAATCAATATATAATCAATTATCCTGCAGTGTGGGAGATCTCTCCGAGCGTCAAAGCAAACAGGTCTCGGCAAACGATTCTAGGTCTGAACTTGACCGCTTCAAAGTGGAAGAAATTCAAGTGGGAGAAAACAAGTGTACATATTGTTGTAATTTGTTGTATGTATATTATATATACGTGTTACATGTGCAGGTAGATGTATATAGTATATACAGTACATATATATATATATATAGACAGTGACTGCCAAACACGTGCGTTCCTGAGCGGCTGTCTGGCCAACTGTCTTCCACCCAAGTTGACCAAGAACAGTAAATGCGTTTGCGCAGGTGGCCACAACCACCCAGCTAGCATTGCATGCAATTCCCGCACAAAACGTCAGCCATTCGCAAAAGGATGAGGCCTCGGCTGGTTGAGGCAGGAAGTGCATTTGAATCAGGTACAGCCATAGCAGCTGTTTGCGAACGTACGGCCAAGCAAGACTAGAAACATTGAAGTTCACTAGCAACAAAACCTGAATCGACAAACTATTGAAATTCTTGGAAAGATACATACACTTACAACTCATAACCAATGCTTTTTGTGTATTGCTGGGTCTTCTCCATGTTTCACTATGCGGTCTGCGACTTCACCATATTCATGCGATCTCCTTGCGTGTTTCTCGTCTGCTCTGGAATAGCTGAATAGATTTTGTATGGGATATATACAGTACCAATATTTTGCTTTTCTTTGTTTTCTACCTCACTGTGCTAAAGTCTTGGTCGGCATACTATACAGGTCCTGCGACACAGCAGACTGGCCCCGAGCGTGAAGGCTAGCATTCGCCAAAGTAGTTGCCTCCTTCTCTCTGTCTCTCTCCTCTATCTCTTTCCCCACCGAGCCACTGTCTTGGTGTTTAAATTTCCATAGACGGATAGCA
Source organism: Breviolum minutum Mf 1.05b.01 (assembly GCA_000507305.1). Taxonomy (NCBI): domain Eukaryota; class Dinophyceae; order Suessiales; family Symbiodiniaceae; genus Breviolum; species Breviolum minutum. Next base: position 11,173 of record DF243374.1, on the reverse strand, counting down.
GAAAGGCCAAGTAGACTATAATGATGAGCAAGGCCATTCCGAAGAATAAGTTCACATAGACTGGAAGCCAGATCCTGGGCATTTGAGTCAGCAAATGCAAATTGTCTTTATGAGTCTCAACGTATGGGTCTCTATCTCGCACAAACACCGACGGCATCCCAGCGTATTTTGCTCCCTAGGCCAACTACCTTTCTGACCCTTTGTGTCCCCTATTGCATGGCTGACTCCCAATACAAATCGCCATGATGGCTTGGGACCCGTTTCCATGCTTTCCCTGCAGTAGAGACTAACAGTGCAAGCATGACACGCATTTGTCACGAATGCAAGCACTAATCGCCAGCGCACTGACAAGCCTGGAATCTGGAAATGAAAACCCATGCTGAGACCATCAGAACGCCGAGAACATCAAATTCAATGACCCGCTGACCCGCCTGTCAAGGGGCAACCTTTTTGAAGCAAGCTTTCCATGTAGTCATCAGGCTGGATTTGCCGGATCTGAGATGCAACAGGTGCATAAGTGAGACAAAGCATGGCTGTCCGGGTATGGCCACATAGTTCGGCCTCAATCATGTCCTCACTTGACAGTCATTTGAGGAGCTGACAACCAGCACCAGTTCAAGGGTGTAGATCACAGCCCAAATGCTGAAAGTCAAACCATCTGGTGTAACCTCATCGCACTACCGGGCCATCAAAGACTGAGCATTACTTTTTTACTTGGTGACTTCAAAACACGACACTCTTGCAAGGGCTGCACGTATGTTGGATAGTTGTCAGAAACTTCTCCAATAGACAGACCTGTCACAAAGTCAAAGTAACAAAGCAAAGACGTTCAGAACAATACTTTTTCGGGAAAAGCATTCTCCAGGTTTGGGATGGAGGCCCGGTGATGATGGCCATAGGTTTTGGAAGCCGGGGTTGGAGACAAACACAGAGGATTTCTAAAGGACGGCAGTCAAAATAGATTTTCCTCATGTTGGTGGTGATGGTGGTGCGTGTGTAGGTGGTGGTGTTGATGGGTTAGTGGTGATGTTGCTGTTTATCCTGCTGGGCTGGTCCTGGTCATTCTGGTGGTTGGGTACAGGTGCACTACTCCCGTAGCATGGCAAGCAGAACAAGACTCCCAGAGTCCGGACTGAGCCATTCAACATCGCTACTTACTGTGAGTTTGCTTGGTTTGGTGGGGCAACTGGTGGGTTGCGGTCCACATGTACTCCTTGTGCAAACCATCTGAGATCAATCAAAACTCCATCCTTTCCCATGTCTTCGCACCATGATTCCCAATTTCGAACAAGAACAGTCTACCTGAAACTGAGCTGTAATATGCTGCACTGATACAATGAGAAACGAAAGCTCACCAGTGCTTCCCACTTTTCCAGCTTTCAGGCCAGACAGGCCAAACCTCCGAGAAGTCCAGTTGATGACAAGCCATTCACGACCAAGCTACCCACGAAAGACCTCGCTTTTTGGACACATGCATTGCTTTGCTACAGGTCCCCGGCACCTGAGCCTTCGACAAAACTACTGCGGCCTTTTCTACAGATGACATCGCACCGGAATGAAAGCAGCAAAAAACCCACCCACTACCCTCTTGGTGTATCTTGCTGCAGCAGTCAAAACTGAAAGAAACTCATGTAAAGAAATCATTCCGTATCCAACAATACTGTGTGTGCAGTACTGAATATAATCTACAGGATAAAAACGAAACAGTCCGCAAAAACAGGTACTTCGATGTCAATCTGGTAGCCATGATGCATCTAGTATTGAGTTACGAAGAGGAAGAACAACGTGCCTGATCCGAGAATATATAAAAAGCTCAAAAGAAAACTTTTGACTTCATGGAAGCAAAAGGCTATAGCGTCTCAGCTTCTTTCCACCTCTTTACATTCATAGCACCTGCACTTGTAAACTTCAACCTTGTAAACTTCAAACATTGCGCTGCATATTCGTTTGTTCCCTCTGTCATCGTGATGCTGCATCTGTACATAAAGACCCCGCTGATCTAAGAACATGAGAGGAAGGGACCGGAGCCCTGTGGGCCCGTCCACTGGATCCTTGTGAACCTCGTGGGAGTAATTGGCTTTGGCTTGGCCGTGGGCCAATGGCACTCACAAGAAGTGGTATATTGGGGGCATCGGAGTGCAGACTGGCCATGCTCTTAGAGCTGGCTATCTTCGCTTCCATTGCCAAATTTCCACTGGGTGAGACAGAGGCATGAGAAGCAGGAGATACAGGAGATGACCTTTCAGGAGAAGAATTTTGTGACCTCTGCTCTCCACTTCCAGCACGCTCAAAGGTGTGGCCTTCAATTGCAATACCAGGCCAATTGGCTCCAGTTGCTTTGGGTCTCGATGTGATCATATTCCTCGGTGGCCAGAAACTCAAAACACACTCATGACTCATAAGTCAAAAACTACAATTGCTTCATGCCTCCGTTTACGTGTTGTAAGACCCCTTTAGAAGTCCAAACATACAAAACATTACAAAACTGTGACGATTTGAAGCAAGCTTCTGCCCTGGGTGCCACGAATGACCGGAACTGCCTGGACTTCGTGATTCTGTTTGTCGAGAGGGTTTGGGTTGAGCCCTACCATCTCGCACCATGCCACCGTGCCCAGAGATCCCAGAGAGCCCAGAGTGCACAGGTGGCGCTGCCATTGTAGCCTAGGTGCAGTCTCAACTGAAGTTTGCTGACTTTGAGGGTGAAGTCAAAGAAGAAAAAAGACTCAAATACGCAACTAAGTGAGCACTCAAGAAGCAGGAAGAATCCCAGTATAAATCATACCTGGTGTAAGCCCTTCAAACGTGTGACGGTGAGTTTTGTTCTGCTGTCACACAACTTTTGAGATCCACTTCCCAAATTCTCTCATCACCGTGCAAACCCAGAAACTGCATGCTTCAATTTGGCTTCCCGCTCGCGCGGTTCTTCCGAAGGAGACCCATCAAGCAACACACTAGTTGTTTTGAAGCGCATGGGTCGCTTGCTTTCTCTTTCGCTTTCTTTTGGAACCAACTTTGCTGCTTCCCCTTCTTCCTCTGCAGCCGCAAAGCGCATCACCTGCCTGCAAGATTTGCGCAAGCGATAGAAAAAGTGCAGCAATTGTGAACTCAGAGAGACCGGAACACCCTGGACTACATAAGTTTATATGCTTCAAACAAATGTATTGAGTGTATTGTCATCCGGTATCGTTGGAACAAGAGAAGCGCTCTCAATTCTACAGCGCTGCAGTTACTTGAGCCGCGAAAGAAACCCTTGTTCCTTACAGTGGCTTGTCGTCGACGCAAATATAATATAAGTAGCATGATCCCCTATAACCTAAACAAATTCCAAACAACCAAGGCTTTCTTCACTTACTTGGGGATGAACCAATGTTAATCTCCTGCTTAGGCAATGTCACAGAAACCAAATTCTATACTCTATCTAGACTCTACATATCCCATGTTGTTCTCTTGTCATCAGTCTTGAAATAGAAATCCTGCCCTACATGTTGGTCTGGACCTCCTTGTTTTTCAAACCTGTACTTCTTCTGAACGTAACCAACTGTTTCCCATGCAAATTATCCCGATCACGACTTGCACGCCAGACAGAAACGATCCACATAGCATCTATAGCGTCTGCCAACGACCCATCCAGCCAGTTAATTCAGCAGGGTTGCAAGGGTGCAATGACATTGGCGTATTCGCTTGCAGTCAGTAAGGCATCCACTGCAGCCAAGGGATGTGCTGACAAATCCCGTAAAGTGCGCATGAACAGCGCAGATGACTCCTAACAACAGAGGAGCGGTTGTAAAAAGGAAGGCAGAACTAGATGGCACTTGTGGCTTTGAACAAGTAGCAATTGACCAGCTGGATGAACAAATCTATTTACGTTTGTCTGCGTCAACTTTTGCCCACATTCAATGTAATGTAATCAAAAGTCCTCAGCCAGGCGTGCTTGAACTTCAGCTTGGGTGCGCATGCGGCGGAGGGCATCTCGGTAAAGCCGCTCAAAGACATCCCGGCCTCCAAGGAAATCCTCAGATCAGTTCCATCCATCCAGAACCCCCTTGTTGAGCAAAACACAGCCACAATGAATTCTATGTACACTAATGTTGTTACTGCCGTGTCGCTGCCGGGCTTTTGCTGCTGTGTTTGCTTCGTCGCGCAGAAAATAAACAGACTGCATGCCAATTCATTGTATGCATTTTAAATTCTAACATGCAACACAAAATGATATGTCTTGATACGCTTTGCTGTCTGCCCAGTGATTTTGGAATTCTTGTGCGCATTAGCTCAAATTTGGCAGGGACAAGTAGGAATCTATCCATGTAGCTATGTACATATCTATCTATGTATCTACGTATCTATCCATCCATCAACAGTATTCTATTTGATAAGAGAGTGCATGCAAGTCGCGCCAAGGCCTGCTTGCTGGAAGAGCTCTGCCACCTGCTTCCCCAGGCCAGCTTTCTCCAGGAGAGCTTGCAGTTCTTTGAGCTTTCGACGCAGCTCAGCAATCAGTTGCTCCAATCTCCTGAGGATGTGATCTTGGTAAATGCACTGCTCCAGCAGCCACAACTGCCTATGATTGATGGAAAGGGTTTGCAGGAATGTTGTTTTTGAGGTTCCCAGGCATGTCTAAACCAGCCAGCAGCATCTTGAAATCTTAAGACCCAAGACATACACAACAAGTCGAGCAGCGGAAGCGGGGCCATTTTTGGTGGCTGTAGGGGAAGAACACAGAAACAGGAGTTCAGGATTTGGGCCAAGATTCTGTGTCTCTTCCTCAAGCTTCTTCATCGCCTCAAGCAGCAATTTGCCAGCGTCTAAAGTCTAAGTCTAAACCTAAACTAGACAGCTGGGATGACTTTTGCATCAGCAAGACCATCGGACAAAAAATTGCATCAGTCCAGAATAGGTCCCTCGCTTTGGAGGTCATTCACTGCCACATCTTCCCGGCTCCCATGGCACCTCTTCAGCCCTCCGGCGTTGCTTCTCCGCTTCAGCTTGGGCTGCACGAACCTGTGCCTCCAAAGACTCACGGAGCCGTTGGAGTTCACCCTCGAAGTCTCGTTCAGGAGGTGCCACCACCTGGATGGGTTCCGACGTCTCCTGGAGGGCAAATGGAAAGGACATGAGTTTAAGACTCCAAGTGATGATGACAATCACGAACAATAAGCAAGAAAGAACATGCAAGCACTCCAGTGTTTGAGTCATGGGCGTAAGGCTAATGACACTGACAAAAAAGGGGAATGATGACTCTGCAAGAATGTCTTGATGGGAACCGAAGGGAAAACAACCAGTTGGGATAGGCCTGAGGTTTGAGTTCAGCTGCTCACAACACATGGCACGAAGAGACCTGCTCACAATCGAGTCCTTCACAATGGGCTGCAAGGTGTTTACTCCAGTGGAGCGCATTGCAGGCTTTTCGGGCAAGACGATCGGCACAGGAAGTGGCAACTTCTGGATCATCTGCACCACCTGAACCGCCCGCGAGCCAACCAATAGCAAACAAGCAAAAACAAATTCCAATCGCTTGAGTTCAACCTAAAGGCATCTTGACAACGAAAAAAATGTGGAATCCCATTGTGTCAAATCTGTTGAAAACAAGCAAACTCACAGGCTCCGAGTTTAAGCGATTAAGCGATTTTTCGCCGAAGCACACGTTTCAAGTCGCTTCCATCTGCAAGGCTTTGTCCAAGCTGGACCATAAGGCTTGCGAGCTCAGATGAGACGTGCTTTCCTGATTACAAAATGCAGGCACCAAACTTCACTTCCAAGATATTTTCTCGACTTGACAAGTACACGAAAACAAATCTTCACTCTACTAGATGTACAATATGTACATACATCCGAAAATACATGGTTGAATGTCCATCAATCTTGATACTTTTCATTAGGTACATTACATGTGGAAGCAGAAATGCAATTATGTAAGCAGGCATCTTTGCATGAAAGTACAAATGATAGTGCTCCTAACATGCAAGCATGCAAACATTTCAACTCATCCTGCGAGTGTGCATTGATTCTGCATTTACAAGCCTTTGCTGTATATTATATGTGGCCGTTCCCTGGGAATTACCTTCGCTCAGAGTAATTTGCAATGTGTAAGGCGAACTCCAAAAAGGTAATGGCAAGTAACCGGCAGCTTTGAGACCGGCTTGCAATTGCTCAATGTCCTTGAGGCCGGAGTCCTTAGTTGAGAGACCAAATGGGTTTTCCAGGACACAGACGTTGAAAAAGGCGCATGGAACGGAGAAGAGTGTTGACAATGACGCACAATACTATAGGGGATCCCAATCGAGAAAAAGGACAGGCCTCTCTGAGAGCACGAAAGCTAGTAAAAGGAAGATCATGACAAAGAAATGCCAATCCAAATTGAGGATAAAAATTCAGAAAGGCACCTGGTGGGAGGGTGAATGTCGTGCATTCGGTTTCTTACAGCATTAGGATTTATAAACAGTCTTAAGCAATATATAGAGTCTCCAAAACCGTTGCTTTAGACCAAAGAGCAGTCCACGACAAGGTTGAAAAGCACTGGCATTTATCTATACCAGCGTTTTCTGAGTTCATATTTCTCTTCAAACAAACACCGCTACTTTCGACACCAGCCGCCACCTTTAAATCACTCCAGATGCACGCAAAATGCATTATCTGATTATGACACCCGTAGATTCAATACATACAAGAAAAAGATGACCTGACTCTACTGCAAGGGAGACTAGACTAGATTTTGAATTTGATTAGAAACTGTATGAATGTTGCCTTTTGGTGATGTTGACTTCGTTTCACGCAAACCGACCTGATAGACAGCTTAAACGATAGATATCTCAACTATATTAAACTATCACAACAAATCATAAAGGGCAAACTCTGCGGCAAACTATTCAATCACAAAGGTCTACTAAACGTTGGTTTTGTTTTGCAATAAAAATCCGTCGCTCTCATTGTTTGTATACGCTAGAAGGAGCTAAAGTCTATCAGTGATGTGAATATCCCCAACGTGATAGATAGTAGCACAGGCACAGAGAGAAAAAAAATTTAGGGTCTCCACCAAACCTGCAGAAGCAAAAAAAAGTCTGAGCATCCAGCCAAGGTTGTGGGCCTACACATTGGATATTTGTGAGCTATGTTATTTTGATGTTACAAGACCTGGAAAGGCCTGGCCAGGGTGAGGGGCCTATAGATCGTTTTTTGTTTTCTTTTTGTTTTTGTTGCTGCGTGTGGTCAAAAGTCAGCCTCGCATGACTCCCACCAGGTTCCACTCTCTAAATAATGCCGTGCCCAACCCCGATTTTGCATTGGATGCCTTCTATCGAGTCAACAGGGCGTTGAAGCATGTGCGTTGTAACTTATTCTAAGCTTTGACGGCTCTATTCTGCAGCATCTTCTACTCTAGCCTAGGCTCAACAGGTGCCACGTCCTCTACCTGGGAGCCTGTCTCCACAGACTCTGGTACTTCCAGCACTGGAATTGCTTGAATGGCCCGAAGGATCTCCGGAATTTCCAACCCACCAGAAGCCTTCAGGGTGGAATGAAAAAAAATGAGGCGCTTGAACTTCCAAATCGAAGCATCTGTGGCTACATGTGCAGTACCACAAAAATCAATTCCAAAACCAGTGCTTGCATCAAGGTGCATAGGGATGCTTCCCTTAACAAGTGGATGTCAAATGCAGCCAGGAGGCTAAAGACTCCCCTAGCCGTAATAGAAGCGGTTTCAGTTCGCCATGGCTCCGCTGTGACGATGCGGTGAGCGCTGCTTGCAGCATGTTAATTTCTCTTTGTCCCAACAGGCTCCTGAGGTGCCGGCCGAAGGCAATCTCTGGTCGTGAGGCCATATGGCTGGTATACAATAAGAAAGAACTAAACAGAGTACAAAAGGGCGCTTCAGATCAACAGTTCGGAGCCTAATCTCAAGGATTAAGACAACACTAGTAAGGTCTCAACTTGAGAAAAAGGGTTGGGCGGGCATGAGCCAGCTAGAATAAAGCAACCGGAGCCATCTTGATTCTTACACCAAGGCTCGTTGATTCTTCTTGTATGGCTGGAACTGAAGATCGATCTTGCTTCATTGCCTGCATTTTGGCCAAAAGCTCCTTGGCCGCAATGCATCGAGTTTTCTCTGCCCCGCACCTTCTTGCAAAAAACAAAAATCACCAAGATGTCTCTAGATCAAAAGGTTAGTCATACGTCATATGTCAGATCTACAAGAACCATGCGTATCCAAGAAAACACTTTAGATGGTCAAGAACCTATCTTACATCAAGCATTCGAGAGGCAAACATTGATGAGGGGCGATCAAACTCAAGGAAACAGCCGTCACAAATCATGATGCAGTGAGGGTCTTCCCTGCGACAACTGGGAACCCTTCCATGGAAGTCGAATCACCCACATGAAAAGGAGACGTACAGTACGGGAACCCAAAAACGCGGCAGCGCTCAATTCAGTAAACCAGTTTGTTTTGAAACAAAGCTAAGGATCTCTCTGCGCTTTTTTCAACGCCTTGATCTCTTCTAGAAGCGGGTCAACCTGATCTTTCTTCCACTGATCATACCTAGGAGGCAAGATGGGTTAAGCTGTGAGCATCATTGACTTCAGGGAACTCTTGGGAATTGCACGAAAGCTTCGTGAATGGAAAGGGATCGCATTTGGCGAGCTGCATCTCGTCAACTTCCGCCTGGCTGTAGATCTTCAGATCCTCTTCTGAAGAATTTACACCTGGACTCAACATGCATGGGCTGGCAAATCATCATGCAACCGGCTAGCCACCAGTCAAGACTTCCTACAAAGAACTAGGCAAGAAGACTGAAGTGAACTGGTACAGTAGTCAGCAATAATCACAAGACTCTCTGCTACAGCACAAGTATGATTCGGTATGATACAAATGTTGCTGCTGCTAAACACATTTAGCTTCGTGTAGTCATTTTGCCTAACAACGATGCGCTCTCAACAATGTATGCAATGTGCCAGGAGACCAAAGAGGGCAGCAGCGCGTTTCCTCATCTTTTCCTCATTCCATCTGGCTTCCATGTCGTTGAAACGCCTCACAGCATCATCACGCTCTGCTTCAGAATCCTGGCTGCCACAAGCTTTCACGCACTCTTGAAGCAGGGTTTTTTTTAATGCTTCTTGTGTATTGGCCTTGGAGAAGGGGCTCTCCTAATGCATGACTGTCACTGCCTGGCATCTTGATCTAGGTTGGTTGGTGTGGTGTGCATCTTCAATTCTGGTCCCTTGCTTTCCAAGGAATTGCTGCACATGTTGATCGAAGATGTCCTTGAGCTTGGTCTCCAGAAGGTCAACTTTTCCGTCTAAATCGCGATGCACATTCTCCAAGTCCAAGATGTGAACATGGTAGACTGACCTGGCAGCACCCGCATCCACAACACGTCAGTCACAACTTGGATCAGGTGATTTTGGAGAATGTGAAGAAGAATGATGCTTAGGGTACTAACTACAAGTGGGAAAGCTAGCACCTATCAGCCCAGCGGCAAGACGTTGGCCAGCTGTTCCAACCATTGCTTCAAATCTGTGCAGACCTCCTTCACTGTGCTATCAGTATACTCATGCAAAATCCTCGGGCCGGTGGCAATGCACAGCTCACGTACCATCCCAAAGGCACATTGAAAGTTTCAATCAGACCTTGGCCTTGTTCCCATACAGTTTGCAACAAACAGAAGCCTTGTAAAACAGGACCAACTGGACACCTCAACCCAACAACAACATTCATGAATTAATGCTGTCAAGCTAAAAAATAGGATAGCCAGGCATCAGTGGATCCACATGGCCTTCCGGGCGTTGGAGTACATTGACCTCGGGCTGCTTCAGAGCAAAACTGGTTTTGGGCAATGCAATGGGCACAGTTAGGCAGGCGCAGGCTGACTACAAATATATATTCTTGACTTTGACTGGGCCCTTGTGGTTTCTGGTGCGGGCTGGCGGCTGCATGGGTAATGCGCTGCAACGCAAAATTGGCCATTTCCAGCTGCTCTTGGACGCCACGGCCATGGTTCCTAACAAATACAACACAAGATTCGGAAGCTTATTTTTGCACTTGACAAAGACTCTGAGAATTTCAAAGTTGCTATGGTGTGACCATGTATGCACTAGCAGCCATCTGCTTAGGATGGTATGTACAGCGCAACATTGGCACGGGCATGGCGGTGCCAACAATTGGGAAACACCCTGCCCAGGCATCGTCAAGTTTTGGCCCTTTCTGCAATTGCACGCGAGATGCAACCATGATCTATAGTGAATGCACATAAGTTGGTTGTCACGGGGTTGTACTGGGGCATGACAAGGACCAAGCTTACAATTTGTGAAAGAAGTCCATGTCTGCCTGTATATAAATATATACATATATCTGTATGTATATATATATATATAGAAAAAGAATCGACTCCTACCAAATTCCATGACTGCCAAGACTCTCTTTTGAGTTGCCGCGGCGCTCTTTCTGGAAGAGCCGGCGTAAATGATCCAAAACTTTCTGCTGCCAGTCTGCCTGGCCTTTTCTGAATTGACGCATAGACCAAAAGCCTTGGCATGACGTGATTGCAATGCATCTCCAGAGTCAGGTTCTCAGTAGAACTCAAGGTTTAGCACATGGGTTCCAGCCTTCGATGACTACCCTAGCGTTGGTCACATACCATATTGCAATAGCAGGTACGTTATCGACATACGCGTCGCAAGCGTTCCCACATGAGTGACACGTTTTAAAGGGCAGGAAACATGAAATCCAATCCCAGTCTGTGCATCTACCGTGAGCTGTGTGCTGTTGAAACTCAAAAATCATGTCCTGCTTTCTTGCTCTTCCATTCAAGGAAAACAAGAATTCAGCATCAAATAATCGGTTCACCGTTCACCCTTCCAGCCTTCATCAACTTCATTTGCAACTTTCACGTCAGCTCCGCCGAAGGAGACTTGACCAACAGTAAGCGCATCCAGCCATGTCTCAGACCATGGGCTTGGTTTCTCATGGAGCTCCAAGCCTAACAGACCTGTCAATAGATAATTCAATCGCAAAAAGTCATTGCTTCAATACAAAAGCTGGAAGAAACGTCGGCATCGAGTTTTCCTTGTGGCTCCACTCCCTGCACAACGTTGATTATCCAGAGCATCACCCCAAAGAGCCATCACCCTTAATCACAATGAGAATACTGTCCGATGCATGGACAAGCGTCCAATTGAGCGAGCT